>CAVNYN010237458.1:0-23820 GCA_963692815.1 Nyctanthes arbor-tristis | reverse complement strand
TAAGCACTTTTAATATATAGTTTTAATATAATACAAAGTTCAATCACAATTGCAGAAAGTAAAAAAAAAACAATAAAAAAATAACTCAGGATAAATCAGTAAGGATAAATCAAAGCAGATATATGATAAAAATCTAGAACTATCATTCAAAATCAAAGAAGAGAAGGATTATGAATCTTAATCTTATTTAGAGCAAAAAAACTCACGAATTAATAAGTCAGTGTAACCACACCCATTACCAAATATAAAACAAAAAGACTATAAAGTTCCGTTTTTCACAGTTTTGGAGGGAAAACTGCGGTACAAAGGTACCACAGACTAATTTGCTTTAATATATATAGATTACTTTGTTGATTACAATTCATGTTAAATAGTACTATCTCCGTCCCAATTATTTCGTCATATTTCCTTTTTTGGGATGTCCCAAATAAATGGTCTTATTTCGAATTAATTTACTTGTACAGATAAATATACATATACGTTTAGAGAAAAAGTGTGAAATTAAAATTTCACCTCATGTGCAATAAAAAAAAAGAGAAAATATGGATAAAATTATAATTTTATTCCCTATCTGTAAACCTACACCCATCTCTACATGTAACATTTGCATTACTTTACAAATCTATTCATATTTAATACTTTAATTATAACTATTAATTTTAAACTCTACTCATTAAATAAGAACACATTAAGAACACACATCACAAAATGTACTTTTCCAACACATTGTATAATCTTAGTGAAAAACCAAATAAGACCAAATATATAATCGAGATAGGAGGAGTAATCACTAGTCACCAATGGAGCTTAGCCTTTTGGGGGTTATGATGAAGCTAGGTAAGTTCTATTCCCCTATTTGCGGTTTTTTTTTTCTTAACAGTTTATTTGTAGAGTGTATTCCCTATATACGCGTACACGCCAAAGGGTTGGAATTTCACATCAGAGCAATATAACATTGCGCTAAATTTTTCCGCTTGAAGATCCCTTCGATTACAAATATTACAATACAGAGAGAATTATCACCTTCAGTTAAGAACATATTCACTACATCCTTTTGCAGTAATCATTATACTAACATTAACAGGCTTTTTTTAGCAACCATCATTTCCAGTTTCCACTGAATTCGCCTATGTGCTATTAACAAGTTACATGAAGTTTGGTTCGGGGTGGAGGAAGAAAGCATATTAACTCGATCTTGCATTCTCGATCGCTGCAACTAAATCATCAAATTTGGCTCCCGCAACTTCTTTAACGATCTTGCTATCCTTCAATATCTTAAAAGTTGGAACCACCTTAATTCCCAACTCCTTTGCCAGAGGCTGTCATCAAATTATCAGAATTCAGATCAGACCCCAGTACATAACTCTGAGAGAGAGAGAGAGAGAGAGAGAGTTTTTATGTACCCTGTTATCTTGGTTGCAGTCTAACTTTAGGAAGACAACATCAAGATACTTCTGTGACAATTCTTGATATTTTGGAGCCATCACTTTACATGGTCCGCACCTGCACGTTAAATGGCAAATCAAAAAGTTGATTTATAAAAAATTATAAATGAATGAATGCCAAGAGACATGCAAAATCTTGATTTTGCACCAGAAATGCCACGGCTTACAACAAACCTGACCACCCTCCATACCACCAAGCTCGTCCAGAATAAATCAGATGCTAAATTTTAACTAAACCCTGAATGTTTCTTATGTTTCAAATTACAAATTAACTTTTTCTTGGACTCATTTTCAACCACACATTCTTTCAATAATTGCAAGCTGATCATCAGTTTTCTTATTTTGTAACCACACATTCTATGAAAAGAAATGACTTTCCAAAATCACTTCTTAGAAAATCTAAAACATATGAAACGTAAAAAAATTTTTAGATGTATTAGTTCAACATGGTAGCAGACATCATTCATGTCCTAAGTTCAAGTGCCCATTATCCATTACAAATTTAACTGGCGTGTTGAAGACTAAAGTCATTATCTGTAATCAATACTGACATCTTAAACTTTTCGATGGTGATTAAGCTTTGCCAACTTGGCCTATCATGATAACACAGCTTTTACCAGCTTTAGCATTAACGTTGAATCATCAAGCATTCTTCATAAAACCATAAAAGCATCTACAATATTAAGAACAAAAGTACAAAACCATTAAGCGTGTTTAAAAATGCACTCGATGGGAACTCTACATCACAGTGACTAAGCTGAAACGCTCATTGCAAACATAAACTCGTATAAACATACTAAGTACCGAAATACTTATCCTTGTGTTTATCCTGTCAAAACATTCATATTAGCAGCTAGATGCAGAGAGGCTAAAGAAAGATATATCAAGACCAAGGGATATGATCCACAATGGCAGATGTAGAACTAAAATTGTAAGTGAACTTGTCAATACTAGATCCTAGCAAATAATGCCTGAACTAAGTTATTTGCAACTGAAGATTTCATATACAACATACAACTGCACTTCTCATATTTGAGCGCTCAAAGCAATTCTTCTAACACTATTGCTGGTTAACCATAGTAACAGGAAGCAATTTCCCCTACTTCTCTTGCTTCGTTTCTTATAGTTCTTTTAAAAATACAAAATGCTTACGTGTGGACACTAAATATATATGAACAGACAGATCTAAGAAAAAAAATTTTCATCACTCTATATTCTCACAGGGAAAAGGGCTTTCCTCAAATGTTCACTCATTCTCTCTTTTGTTTTCCTTCAAAAATATTTACGTTCAATTCTCTCTTTCTCTCATTTCCTTCCGCTATTCATATTGAGTTAGTCATGATCGCATCCACATTTCTCTTTATTTCTCATCAGTTGTAGCAAAAGCCTGAATTTGGATTCCCAGATTTCAAATCCACCTATTTGTAGTTTCAATTTTCTGCTAGACAAGATATATACCCATGACTCTCAAATGAAACTGAAGCTACTATTACCTATTAACATGGATTTCAAAATCCTCAATAATGAACCAAAAAATGATCAGAGTTGATGATTAAAGTTTATGTATACCCTCCTTATAAAATAAGATCATTCAATGTAACATTAGGCAGCAAATGGTCATGTGTTTTAAGTCTTGCAACCATCTATTCTTGAAAATCTGAACACGTCAACTTAGATAAATAAATATGCATCCTCTAATGTGATAAAGTTTTAATCCAAGTGATCCAAACATTAGTAATTATTAGTGAGTCAAAACCACCAAAGTAAGTACAATAAAATGGAAATCTTTAGCTCCCAACTGCAGTCTACGAAGGACTAGATACAGTTACCATGAAAATCCTGTTATCCCATCACAATCACACAAGTAAATGCCAACTTTTACCGGGTTACGTAGATCAAATCCAAATAAATAAATTGAAAAAAAAAAAGAAGTGAAAATCAACTAGAGGTGGAAACGATATGCTCACCACTGGGTGTACATATCGAGAACAACAGCCTTATCACCGGCGGCTTTAACAATGGGCCAAAACGTGTCCTTATTAACCTCCGTCACCTGACCCACCACCGGAGCAACCTCACTAGTAGCATCTAAACTAGCCTTGGCCCGCCACCGCGCCGACAGCACTCTCTCTTTCGTCCTAATCGACTGGTTGTAACCCCCTGTGACGCAGACCACAGACTGCTTGGTAATGGTACTCCATGCTGATGGTAATACAGAATTTTGCCGAACAGGAGCTGTTCCGCATACTTGCACCTGCAAAGCCATGAATTACTGTAGTGTCTTGTCCTTCACGTTCGAGTGTGTGTTAGTGTGTAAGAGAGAAAGCACAGTACAGTACAGAGAGAGAGAGAGAGAGAAGAATGTTTGGTTGGTGGGATTTAACGGGTGACCGCCGACCCGGACGGGAAAACTGGACCATATGCTGGTTGAAATGACTTTACTACCCGTGGGATTTTTTCAACAAGTATCTTATCTTGTGAGTTTTTCGTAATTTTGAGGTAATTAAATTCTGTGGCTGCCGTGACTTTTACTGAGATTTTTAGGCGGATTTGTCCCACAATACAATACAATACATATATACGTAGGAATAGCAATGGGGCAGGTATCCCTTCGCCCGTCTCCGCCCTGTTAAGGAATATCTCACCCTGTACCCGCTTCGTATCTGATTGAATCGGGTATGGGGCGGGAGAGGTTCGGGGCGGGTACGAAAAATATACCCGTTACTCGCCCTGTTAGGGAAATTCAATAAAAATAATGAAAAATAAACTAACTAACAATAAAAAAAAAATTATTGAATTTATCGTTGTGCTCCTGGATTCGAAACCTCATAGACATACCACTCAAAATTTTTTTACTAAGTTATTAAAAAAAATTTAACGGGTATGGGGTCGGGGTCGAGGTCGGGGATGCCACGACCTGTCCGATCTCCCCGATAAGAATTTGGGGAGAAGTTCTTCGCCCCGTACCCGCCCCAATAGTTATCGGGGCGGGTACCTGCGGGTAACGAGTAATATCGGTTCCATTGTCATTCCTAAATATACGGGGAAGGGAAAAAAGATGGAAAATTGCTTTTGATCAACCCTAATTTTTGAACTTTTTAAATAATAGTCTAATAAAACGATGTTATGTGATAATTTATAAACAGGCCAGCAAACTCACTGTAATATGTGATTTAGATCGTTATGTGTGCATGCCCAACAAGAATTTTGTTATCCGCTTCCTTCTTTTTTTTGTTATCCGCTTCTTGTTTAAGGTAGAATGAGTTAAAAAAATTGATAGGGTTAATTTTACAAATCGTCCACAACCTTTGAATTAAGCGTCGATTTCATCACTAACTTTTTTTTATACTCCATAGCCCCCAACATTTAATAAATAGTGATTTTTCTGCCATTTCTGACAGCTTTTATGCTGACAAATGGGGGGAGAATCCCCCCATTCTTCTGCCGGAAATGGCAAATATCCCCCTCAAATTTGCTCAGACGTGTGCTCTTCCGATCTCCCAAAATTTTCAACCAAAGTCACAAATGGGGGGATGAATTCCGACAGAAAAATGGGGGGATTCACACCTACCTCAGCGGCAGAAAAATATGGGGGGGATCCCCCAATTTGGTTTAATTTCACAAATTGTCCTTAACCATTGAGTTAAGAATCGGTTTCGCCCACAACCTTTGTTTTCACCCTCCATAGCTCCCAACTTTTAATAAATGCACTCAAATCGTCATTTTTTCCACTATTCCAAATTATTTTCAACTAAATGACAATTATACCCCTTAAACTTTTCAATTTTTTTAAAAAAAGGTTTAAAAATAATAAAAAAATTAAAATAAAAAAAGAAAACCCAACCCCACACCACCCCTCCCCCTCTCAAGATTGGCCGCTGAAAATGGAAACATTCCGAGTGCTAGCCATTCTGCCGCTGGAATGGTAGCATTCCGTCGGCAAACAAAGGGGTAAATCCCCCATAAAACAATTTACTGCCTAAAATGACAGCATTTTACTGCCATTTCAAATAGTAAATGGGTGGGGGGATTAACCCCCCTCCCCAAAACCCCCTTTTTGGCTGCAACCAAAGAGATGGCAAGCAGCACAAATGGTGAGAGTCTCCTCCCCATTTTGTACAGAGTGGGGGGTAGACACTCCTTTGTGCTGTCAGAAATGACAGCACTTTGGCTGTAGCAAAAAATGAGTGGGGGTTAACCCCCCCTCCAAACCAACCAACTATTTGCTGCCCGAAATGGCAGCAAAGGAAGGGCTCACCCCCTTTTTTAGGCCAGAATGTTGCCATTCCGGCGGTGGAGTGGCCGACCGTTGGAAAGTTTTCATTTCTGGCGGCCAATCCTGGAAGGGAGAGGGGTTGGGTTTTATTTTTTTATTTTAAGTTTTTTATTATTTTTAAACTTTTTTTAAAAAATTAAGGGGTATAATAATCATTTCGTTGAAAATATTTTGGAATAATAGAAAAAAGAACGATTTGTGTGCATTTATTAAAGGTTGAGGGCTCTGGAATGTGAAAACAAAGATTGAGGACGAAACTGATTCTTAATTCAAATGTTGGGAATGATTTGTGAAATTAACCCGTTTTGTAACTGTCCACAATCTTGTTCCATAAGAGAACCAAATTTTGACTGCTTAAACATATAATAATAACATTTTCACTTCTTACATGACATGACATGACAAAATTCTTTTAGCAATTCATTAGAGCCTTGGATCTGCCCCGTTAGCACCATATTATTATCACGTTAAATGATAATTTCAATAAAAAAATCATCATTAGCATTTCATTTATATTTTAAAATAGAGATAAGATTATCAGTTATAAAGATTTTTGAATTTTATGTGCGGACTAGTTCTACAATGCTTGTTTGAGAAACGCTTTTTGAAATTATATGTATTAAAGAAGTAAACAAAGATTACAGCAAGATTAATTTTCTGTAACTATCTTTTAAGCAAAATATAAAAAAGGAAGAGTGGGGGAAGTGGGAGAGAGAGAATGAGATGGGAAGATCGGAAAAAGAAAAGAAAAGAAAAAGAGTAGTGAATTAAAAAAATATATTTAGACTAGGAGCTTGTTTGATGTTCATTATTTGTCCAAATGAGAGTAACTTATAATGAGGAGATATGTAGAACGTGTATTGAAAATGTATAAAGGTTTAAAATATATGATTGTAATTGAGCAGTTGTCAAATTAAATGTCAAATCAGTGGTAGGTAAAATTATAAATTGGACAAATAATGAACATCAAACAAGCTGTAGATTGGTTCGACTAACTTTTATTTCAATTTTTTTTTTTTAAATGATTAGAATGCTAAGGAGATAAAACTCATTTTGTCTGGCTTATTATTTGATGTGGATAATATTGAATTGCAAAGCACACTAGTGGGGGCCGTCGCCCTCCCCTTTTGTTGGACTGAATTCCCTCCATATATATATATATATATATATATATATAATTTGAAAAAGTGTTTTACAAATTTGTTGAAGTTAATATCGAAAACATGTGGACTCTATTTTCTATGGGACGGTAACTAAATCCAATGAAACTAAATTAGATCAATGTTATGATCTTTTATCCTAATGCTTATATATAAACTTTTTCATATTCGCTAGTAACAAGTACGTGTGTCCGTGTTATGTAAATGATAAATTGTAAGCGTAAATTAGCATATAGTAAGTTTAAAATTATCGTCTCATAGTATTATAAGGCTTGTGCCTTAAATTTTTATACAAACTATATTCTCACCCCGTGCGTTGTACGGAAAGATCCAATTCAGATTTTATAAATCAAATTTATAATAAATTTTTAAAAAATTCACAATGAGAAATTATACGTAATTTCCGTTAAAAAAATATTGTATGTAATTATTTGGCTATTAAATTAGTTTTTTACTTATGAAAAATTTTGGCAATGATATTGTAGTTGAATTAATGCATTCTATTTAATTTGTTTCTCTTTCAATCATAGACTTTAGAATCATGGATAAGATATTAATCACCTTAAATGATAATCAAAAAGTACGATAAACAAACAATGAGTGGACGAAATGAACTTTAATAATAATCACAAAATTATAAAATAAATAAAAATTTATTACGAATGTATAGAAACTAGAAGATATGATAAACCAAAAAGTCTTAAAAGAGAAGTAGATTCCGTAAAGATTCTTCTATGAGAGAGAGAAGTCTGAGAAGAAAAGGGAAGAATCAAATAATAATAACAATAAATAAACAAATAAATAAATAGAGGAAAAATTAGTCTTTACCGCACCAGTTAACAATGAAATAAAACAAATGACCAAAGTATATCCCCAATTATAGCAAAATGGGCGGGAAAATTGCGATGAAATAATTTAATTAATATATATATGCTTTGAAATTAATTGAGTCATGAGGAAAAAAATTTTGATACTCTTATTAATCAAGAACCCACAATCAAGAACCCGCATGTAAACAAATGACTCAATTTAACGATAAATTAGACCATATGAATTTACACATTGGTTCTTGATTTTAGCAAGTGAGCGGGGCGGAGTATGATACTTTTATAGTACAAGAATTTTGTTCAATCAGAAGTATGAGAACACTGTCTATGATGTGATGTACCGATAGCATTGTAAATTCATCCCCTCCATTCATGTGATTACTATATAGGTATCTGATTTTGGAGGTGAAGTCTTTGAAACTGCAAACTATATCATAAGCTTCGGATTTGGAAGTCAAAAGGTAAAGCCATGAAAATCACAAAAAATGCATATAATAACTTGAAATAGGGCTGGGCATCAGCCTGTTCGGTTCCGGTTCCAGGATAATATCGGTTCGGAGAAATGCGAATTGGAACCAGTTCGGTTCGATTTCTCGGTTAAACCAACTAAAGAGTCGGTTTTCGGCGATGGGGGAAGGTCGCAATATTGGCTAAGAAGAATGCAATGTGTTGGAGAACCTCTGACAACACTACATCTATATCATACACAGAATGGCCTATAGATTAGCGTTGTAGAGCATATCGAATTTGTACAGTAGCTTATAAGTGTTTATTATACAATGCATTTGTAGCAATGTATCTTGTAAACAAAGGGTATGAATTCAATATCTAGTTGACTCCTCCATCAAAGATTGCCTCTAAAATGCACAAACCTTGTCAAGCAAAAAACAATAGAAAAAAATAGATTTCCAGAGTCAAGTCAAGAATTCTTACTAGTATTCTTTCGCTTTTTGTCTTAGTTCATTCAGCTCATTTTCAATGTCCGGATCCTGAAACTTTAATGCTGAGCTGGTGCTTGGAGCACTTGTTCTCCCTTGTGGAAGCTCTCCCTTCTGCTCAAGTAAAGGATGACATTTGGCATTTATCAGAGGCAAACCAGCAAAAAGTAAAAACCCCACATGGAGATCTAACATAGCCCTACTTATTGCCGAGAAAAATGAGGACAACGATTGTTCTTTAACTCCGTCAGCTGTCAAACCGATTTCAACAACCCCCCCAACCCCAAAAACACACACAGAGAGAGAGAGAGAGAGAGCTCTTTTTCATGGGATGAGAAGATACGTAAAATGTAATGCATTGACAGCAAGTTACCTTCGTGCGTCCAGATAATTCCTTCTTTAATTTGGCAAGGTCATCATCAACAGAAGAACTCTCCAACAATGCAAACTGCAAAACATAAATCCTTGAGAAAATCACTGAATAATCTTTTGGTGGTAAAACCAGAGTCCAGTTGTAGCATGAATATTGTAATTTGTATACAAGGGATCAACAAGCATCTTCAATGGGAATTTAAAGGCTATCCAGCAGTTAAAACAAAAACTTGAGAGAGTAGAAGGAAAAATGATAAGAGGAACATGCAACTAAAAACTCTTAGAAGGCAGAATAGAAACCTTGTATAGTCTGTTACAGGCCTTATAAGAATTTTTCTTTGATTAACATTTATGAACACCCACCAATAGAAGTTGCAAACCATAAGAAAAGTATCATTTCACATTCACTCTGACAAAGAGACTGTATTGTACTCATTTTTTATGGATATCATAGATTTACTTGGACAAGGATAGAACAAAAATTGATCAACTCCGCTTAAACAAGGATTTCTATGAGATTATTAATGCATGCATCAATACAATAAAGATCTCAGAAGTTTTAAGGGAACATTTAGGGTCAATTTAGCAACCAATCCTAATTCAGTTTCGTTATAATTGGGTTATGTCGCACGCCCACAATTTGTCAAGATCGGAAGAGCACAGTGGCCCCTAATCCCTAAGATTTCCACTGAAATGCCAAAAGTTCCATAGTGCTCAACTACAGTTCTGGTTTTTTCTTTTTTCACTCAGTTTATATGTGCTAGATAGTATTATAATCTCTGTTTCTTTGTCAGAGGCACTTTGATATTTTCAACTTTTATGTGAACATCCTAGGCGTTTGTCTTTCAATTTCAGTTTTGCTTTTTTGCAAATTGGTGTCGTTCATCATGCCTTTGACAGGAGAATGTTTTTAGCATTATAATTTACCTTCTTTATAAGGTTACTTTGGTCTTACAAACAGCCTACAGTTTCTCACTATATAAATAGTCTCGTATAACAATATTGTTCTGACCATTCTTGAAAAGCATAATGCAAAATTACAAGATTTGTTTCTTAAGTTTTGGCGCCACTAAAATGCATTATCCTGTTAAGTCTTAAATTTCATAAAAATTTTAATGGGCGACAGTAGAGTTAAATAAGTGAATGATAACTAGAAGCATAAACCGAAAGAAAATTACGTTGTAAATGATTAAGAATATTGCTGAACCCTACCTTTCCTTCAAGTTCATCACCAGCAAGCTGATTGAGTGCATCGGACTGAGAGTCCATTGCCAAAACTGCTAGGAAGGAAGGAGGGCAACTTCGTCAACCACTATACATAAATTAATTTATTTACTTATCACTTATTTCATTAAGATATTTCTATTTTCATAAAGGAGGAGCCACTTATTATGGCTGACCAATGATGCAAGTCCACCACTTTGGCTTTTCAATTTAAACAGCCTGAAAATAGAAATCTTAGGTTAAACTTGGTTTTTTATATCCAAACAACATTTACCACGTAACTTATGTCTGATGTGAAACATCATCAAATCAGATTGTTCTATCACTCTGACAATCTTGAAGACTGGCACCTTCTGAACCAAGGTCAAAAAAATTGTAAAAAATATTCAGAACTGCTGATGAAGAATGAATAGCTCCACAAACAGTAAAGGACTAGTGTTAGGTTTGATGTTATATTACTGCAAGGTAATGAATAGGTAACAAAATATCCTCATTCCGCCCCCAGTCATGATCTGGAGCCTATTAGAAAGCAGGTTGCAATTGCTACACCTAGAAGAACCCGAGACCAGCTTCACTACAGTCAGTTGCCCATCAGGCCCACAGGGAACAACATACAGGATTATTTAGGCAATTGCTCAAACATACCAACTTGAGGCGCCTAATTCAACTAGCACAAGATTAAATCCCAGCAGTTGCAGATATAATCAAGTAGGCTCATCACCAACTATTCTCTAATCTGTTACTCCACAAATATGGGAATGCATCTTGTACCAAACAAATCCTAGCGACCCCACACAATGATTGATAGAATAAGGAGTTCAGTGATTGCACAAGGCAGACCGAGCCACAGTACCAATATATGTAAGGGTTATACTCTCTAGCTCATTTAACCATTTGGCACGCACATGAAACCTCAGCTAGCTCACATCGATGGTATCGTCCAGAATTTACAGAGAGGGAATGAGACATGGACAGAGCAGAATATAGATTGGTGACGCATAACTAGAACTTCACATATTTGCTAGAGAAAAATAAAATGAATCTTCATGTGAATCAGTCAATGTAGAAGAGTTCAACATGAAAGCAGCTATCTTTAATTTTCACAGATACAGCCCCTGTTATATATTTCTATTTTAAAAAATAGAAATAGAATAAAATAAGTGTAAACGAATTGTAGATATTTATGTAATACATGTGGGTCCCATGAAATATGTGAATGTGAATGCTCTACTTATTCTTGTGTTGTAATAGAAGTAGTATGCCAACACGGGCATAAGCAAAATACTGAAATTGTCAACAAGAGCCTATGTCAAACTTTGATTTTAGCAGTAAATAGAAATCTAAATCTAGTCTAGATTCTTGAGTTGTGCATGCGAGAAGAGTACTGCCTGGGCAAAAAACCCGAGTCCGAACGGGTTGCCCGAACCTGGCCCAAATACACACCCAATCGGGTAGTGAGTAAAAATCTTCAGGTTTTGGGTACCCGAACCCCGAAACCAATCAGGTTTCGGCGAGCTTCGGGTTTGAGTTAAAACCCAAAAAGCCCGAAAAAACCCGAATATTGTTTTTACTCCCAAAATTTTTAAATTCAAATTTCTAATTAATTCTATCCCAACCCACAAAACCATCTCCTTCATTTCACAATCACGTCTTCACTACACTCGTCTCCTTTACACACAAAAGACAAAACTCTAAATCAGTGTAAGAGATGTGAATTTGTCTTTTTCTATGAGGATTTTACTAGTTTCTATATACAAACCGTGTGATGAGTACATGGCAAATTGTTTTTAATTAATTACTTTACAAGGCTGCAAGTTTATGGTAAAGCTATAAATTAGAATATAAATAAAGTTAACTAGTCAAACGCTAGTATCTAATTGTCAACTTCATTACATTAGTATCTAATTATTATTGTTATTTTCATTTAAGTGTTTTTTTTTTTTTAATGCAACATGGGGAACTTGGGGGACAGGTACAGACTCGAACCTAGGATCTCGTCCCAGTAAGGGCTGCTCTTTACCACTTGAGCTATCACCCTTGGTCTTCATTTAAGTGTATTATATATCCTTTAATTTTTTTTAATTGTTCTTACCCATTTAAGTGTTTTTTTTCCGTTTATACGTTCATATAATATACGCTAGATACCGGAAAAACCCGAACAAAACACGAAGTGTTACCTGAGCCCAAACCGAGACCGAACCCAATCCAAAATATTTGGTCCGGGCTTGGTCAATCCAATACCCAAACCCGAACCCAAAATCCGAACGCTCAGGCCTACACATATTGAAGCTCTGGAACCTTTCTATTTTCCAAGGCATAGAATAGTGTGATATCATGCATAATATCTAAACATAATTTGCTTTTCAAATGCTGGTAACAAAACATTGACCTAACAACATAATTTTCTTGCCTACTGGTGCTAGTAAAGGTTACATGCGCAAATCCATGTAAATATTGACAGCAATATAGAGTAAATTCAATCTTCTCTCTACAAGTAGGTAGATGGATAAATAATGGAAATAAAACTCACAGTGGGAAGCAAAAGAGAAACTTAATATCTGAATGATAAGAGATGAAAGTGAGGCGGGCAACCTTTTTCCTCCATTTTTTCAAAAGCTGACAGAGCACTGCTTGTATTTACATTTCCCAGCATTTCACTTACTTTGGTTGCTGTCCTGAAGAAAAGCAGCCATTTTCAGCAAGTCAGAAAGGTAAATTACAATGTGAAATTTGACAAAGATCTAAGGTTTAAAACATACTTAGCAGACTGAGCGCGTGCCTTTAGCGTATCTTTTTTTGACCTAGCTTCCTGTATTTTGCTTTCTAAAAGCTGCCAAATGATCATGCACAGTTCTATAAGTAATTAGACCCCAAAAAAAATGAAAAAAAAATTACTGTCAATTAATTACCAGATTAGTTGGAATACGGTTCCCGACTAAATTAAATTAGTAGAATTTTTATATTAGGAAATCAATTATTACGTTTCCTTTTAAGTTAGGATTTACTTTTCTTCTTTTCCAAGTATTTGTAATTCTATATAAAGGGGCTTTAGACCCTCAGTTCAATGAAGAAGGTAGCCTATTATTTTCAAATAGATTATATAAGATATGGAAAAGAGACTTCGAAAAAAGTTGTGCAAGAGAATCAATGTGGCCTAAAGAGAGAGATTCACTAGATAACAAATATAAAGACACTCATACAGTGATAATATAAAGACACTCATACAGTGATAATTCATATATATATATATATATATATACATATACACGTAACAAAACTAGTATTATATTCTAATTACTTCCTAAAAGAATCAACATTAGCAAATTTTGTGGAAGATAAAGAGAGAAGTATAGCAACATACCCTTGTATTGGAGACAAGGTTATCAACTACACTCTTTTGTTGATCAAGCTGAGCCTTCAAAGCATTTGCGTTGTCCTGTAAGTTTGTGAACGCAAGGTAGATAGATTAATGCACAACTCAACACCCACACCTGCTTCCGTAAAACAATTTTCATACTCATCCTTCAAGAGAAAAATGCATTGTACTGTTGAACATGTTGCAATAAAGAAATGAGACTCACAAAAAACGCAAAAAAGTTACTTTCTGATGGGATTGAGGGAAAGGCCAGACTTTTCACCAGTCATCTTACCAGCTCTTCATCAAACATGTTGCTAAGTAAGTTGGTAAAAGTAAATAAATAAAGGAGAAGGAAGGAAGCAATGCATCAACCTCTATAGGATACATAGGATCTTGAAAGAAATTTGCCTACTTTACCCAGAAAATCAAGCCAAAGAACAACAGTTTTGTTTCGAAAGCAGGCCTCATGTCAAGATAACTTTCAACTCATTTTGACATCTTTAATCTTTTGAGGTACAACTGAAACATATTTTCCACAGAAAATTTATTGGCTTATTTTTGGTATTCTTTTGAAGGTATTTACGTTCTATCGAAAAATGAAAGAAAACAAGATTATTCAATATTCATCTTGTAAGTAAACGAGTATCATTACTAAACAGGAAACCCCCACTTCAGTTCTCCAATCTTCTTAAATAATTCATACAACTATTAGAAAACAAAGCGTTTCATGAATCATATGGAACATGGTTCTGGCGACATTAATCTTTTTTTTCTGGATTGATTTCTGCAGAGGATTAAGAATCATTATTCTAGTAACCCAATCCCTTGCAAATACGAAACTGTGTAACTCATGAATAGTTTCTTGATATATATGTCATCAGAAACTATAATCAACAGGTTTCGAGCCACACTTAAAAAAGAAAAGAAACAACACAACCACAAAAACAAAACAAAAAAACAAAAAAACAAAAAGTTTCTTACAGCATAAGATTTTCTACGTTTAAGAGCTTCACGAGCAAGATCCTCTTCACCTTTTCCAAGAGCAAGTTGTGCTTTACGATACCTATGATCAAACTGAAGGATAAAAATGTGACTTTAATGAAACCGAGTCTAATGAAGAATCCCCGGGCATTTACCACTCTTCAGAAGCTTGGTGTGCAGCTTTGTATTTGTTCTCCAATTGCTTCTGTGAAGCCAAAACCTACAAGAAAGAGGAATGCTGAAAGTTTAACTTATTTCCCCAATATAGGAACTCTTTATGTGCAAACTTCTAGATGTCATATCTACTCACTTTAACAAAGAAAGTAAAACAAGATAGTATAATCTCCGTTAAGAACAGAAAAGAAACCGTTTTCACCATAAAAGAAAGAAGAAAAGGAAAAATAAGAGTTGATAGTGAGATATACTTGGGCTGTAGCTTGACGCATCTTTATCAAATCATCATTCATTTCGATCACAGTTTGTTCCAAAATCTTCTCTGGGTCTTCAAAGGAGCTTATTACAGCATTTGCATATGACTACACTTAAATCAGATGAAATAGAGTTAATAACATTTCAGCTATTTCTGACTGAAGCCAACAGTCCTCAAGAGATTGCTAATATTGCCCAAATGACCTTGACAACTCTTGCAAACCGATCAAAAAGATTCATCCGAGTGCCAAGGGCACCCCCACCATGAGTATGACATCTGGACCTACTTGAATTAGATAGCTGTATTCCTGAAAATTTTGAAGTCCCCACTACAAAGAGAAAACTGAACTTTAATATAAGCATATCAACATAAATATAGAAGAAAATAACTAGGACGAAATCAATAAAAACGAAATATAGTCCACAAAGAAACATCTGATCCCATCAAGAAAGGTTAATGCTTTTTCGGAAGAAGCTAAGCATTCCAATATGTAGATGTATGAACTTTTAGCTTCAGTCAATACCATGATTGATATGCGTAAAGCGTGAAAAAATGTTGAGTGGAAGCTTCACACCTTTTTTTCACTTTTTGTCGTGCTTTTCACGCTTAAGCTCAAAGCTTTTTATCCACTTTTCATGCTTAGGCAAAATTTATTAGCAATATTTTATACTTTTTAGAACACTGCTCAATACTCATGATTAAGAATGGGCGTATAATAATTGATTAGCCGATGTGATTGTTCTATTCCTAATTCAAATTAGAAGTTGCTCAAAGCCTCAAACCATTTTTATTCAGACACCTTGTGCACCAATAAGTACTACACAATTCTCCCCACTAATTTTCACTCATTTTATGAAATGGTAAAATGGGTATACTAGTTAGGCAAGTGAACCCATCAACCCAACTATCCAAGTCTGTAAAATTGTGCCATCATTATGAACTAGTTACATAGACCATCTATGAATACATAAATGAACATATTACAAATTAGCACTATGAAAAGTGTTTACATTCAATTCAGCAAAACGATTAATGTTATATTTGTGTAGTCTAGAGCCATGATGAAACACCTCAAGAAGTTAGCTTCCTTGCATTACAATATCCAATGCATTTGATGATAAAATTTCCCAAGAAATATGAACTTTTGGGTGGCCTAGGCGACACAATTAACTGTGCATCTATTTCCTTTCACTCTACTTTTGAATGTTACAACAAGGTTGCCCATATGTACTATAAAATGTGGCATGACACTGTTGTTCAAGGTCTTGTGGTGAACAAAGATAATCATACTCACAGCAGCAAACTATTAGTAACAATATCTTCTTTATCTCAGTCATTATTTCTGAATATTTTTAAATGCATTACGGTACCGTCTGACAACCCTGAACCCAACCCCGCTATTGGCCACCCAGATTTGACATTCTATGTCATGGCATGATCCATGCAAGACTTGACCAACTCATTAGCTTACGTGATATATCTCAGGTTGCATTGAAATGGGAATATCTGTTGCATCCCAACAATTTGAAAAGAGACTTCAAGAAGAGCGACTTAAAATGAAATTCCAAGTTCCCACAGTTGATACCAAGCTTCCAAGTGTCCTATAAGCGATAGGTTAAGATTTTGAATCCTAGAGATGCAATAAAAATCCCTACTAGGCTGCAAGCTCTAAGGGCCAAGTAAGAGGTAAATAGTTGAAATCTTGAAGATGCAATAAAAATCCCTAGCAGGATGCAACTGCCCAGGAACAATGCACAAACTAACGATTTGGACAACATCCAACGTTGACTACCACAACACAGGCCAAAATTAGGTGGGTTATGGTTGGAGTCCAGCCATTATAATATGGTGTACTTTAATCAAGAAATTAAAACTCAAAAATTTTCCCAGGCAAATTGTGGCATGACTTTCATCAGCCTTATCAAATGCATGGTCCTCGAGCTTTTGGCTTGGGGTACTTATGTTCACATTGAAATTGTTGTTCTTTATACCACATTTTAATTGCAAAATAACTTGAAATGATTTGCTTATTATCGAATTTAAGTGCCAACCTTCATTTTGTAGCATTTTTAGCACAATTCTATAAATTAGCATGCTTTCTCTCTAACGTCTAACAATGGTATCTATCTAAATATTCTGTCAGTGTGTCAAGTTTACCAATGAGAGACAGATATATTGTCATTGGTCGCTGTGATATATTTTTTCCATTTTTTTTCTCCTTATATCATTTATGTGTGAGACACTTTGAACATCCTAAGGTCCAATATGACTATCGGGAATCTGGACCAATTTCTAATTCTTTATTAGGATCCTTCTACGGAAAGTATTAAGAATAGCTCAAAATTTGCTAATGTAAAACAAAAACTTAGGTGGATAACTTCAGATCTGGAGAAAAACTACTTGATCTCACACTGAAAGAAAAAACTTTCCAATCTGGTAGAACATCTCAGCCCAAGGTCAGGGCCCCAACAAAATTCTTGGACGCTAAAAACCATGATTTTATGTAGTGAGAGAGACTACCAATGATCCCCAGATAGCCTATATCTATCTCAGCAAATGAGATAAAATAAAATACAAAGAGCAAGCCACTATCCATAGGGACAAAAGCTTTTAGGTCCTTATATTGGTTGTGGCAAATCTGTGGATCCTATTTCATGTACTAAAATTCTGTTTCTATTTTAATTAGGACAATCCCAAGTGAAATAAACCAAATACCAAGTGAACTAAACCTAACAAGTAGCCCTTTGACTTATTTTGTCTTCCCTGGGAGCTCTTCTAGGTCTCTTCCTCCTGAAACTCTATTTTCAGCATGTAATATATCTGAATATTTTGATATTACATGCATATCTGAATCAATTGCAATGTGTAAATTCAAGGCCAGCATAGAACCTAAAATCTTTTCGTATTCAAACATACAAAAAGGAACAGAAAACAATCACCACCTGATAATATCACTGCTCCGTCGTTAACCTCTACACATTCTCCCAGATTTGCAAACAAAAGGAAACATGTTTGCCATATATAAAATATATCCTAATTGGGCTATTTTCACACACATGTGGGTGACTATTTTTTAATGTTATCTAGAAAACCTCATGCTGAGCCCTTCAAGCAGAACCAAAATGCACACTTTGAATTTAACCCGTCATGATTTTAGAGTATTCAAGCAAAACTGCTATGCAGGTTGACTATTCAAGCAGAGCCAAGATGCAGGGCTTTCATTATCATGGTGAATAATTACCCAAAGAAGAAAAAGTTGCTATAACTACAATTATTATTATTATTATTATTATTATTATTATTTTTTCATTGTCTAAAGAATCGGCTGTATTTACTGGACAGAGATCTATCCTGATAACAGAAGACATTAGGAGAGCTAATGCTGTAAAAAAAATTACAGGGTCAACTGTTTCTTCCCCTTTTTTTTGGGAAAGTACAATCTGCAGTAGTTTTGAATTAGTGTTAAGTACCAGATCTCTACCCCACCCTCAACGCCTGGATAATGTCAACAGGCAAAAAATATTTCAAATCACTGCAACAACACTACTGAGCAGTGACATGACAAATTCAAAATATGTAAGTGTCTGCATCGCATAAAAAATGCAACATTCACCCAAACCAACAATCCTAAAAGAAGTAAAGCAACGAGTCCGGCAATTGAAACAGATAGGACTCCAAATTTGGAAACTGACTTCCAAGCCAACTCACGAGTTGGCCCCCTATCTGTTTCCTAGAAAATTGCGTAAGCAACCATTTCAAAGTAAACAATGTAAGCAACAAAAAGGCCACGTTAGACGTTTCAGCGGGAAAACAACACTGCCAAGGCAATGAGGCACATAACATTAAAAACGCTGCTGTACAAGGAGTACCCTTGCCAGTTGCCAATGCATTATCAATTCCCCATCTCCTAATCATCAAGACTGACAGAAACTCGTTCTTCTAAATTGCCAAATATGAGAAGGGACAGTTCTTATTGCGTAATTAACCGGGAAAAAAAAGACTAATACAGCATAAAGAAGCATTAAGAACAAGAATTACCTCCATCACCAAAGAAAGAGGGTCCTAAAACTCGTGCCTTCACTATAATTACCACTCTATTGCATGTGGGGGCAGAAGTATTCACTGTAGAATACAAAGTCGTGCTTATCCATGATATTGGCGCTCTTACTGCCATTGCTATTTATCTTTTGTGCTTATTTGCTATATACAGAAGCTTTCTACCAGCAAAATTGAAGAACAAATTTTTGGAGATGAGTTACTAGCGAGAGAATCATTTGAAAGGTCTTAAAAATTTCACTGGACTCCAGTTTTTGTCTCTGTTTCCACTGATGATAAGAACTTGCTTGACCCTTTTTTGTTTTCTGAAACTTCTAAAAAAGGTCTGTAAACTTTTTAAAATGTAGCAATTTGGTCTCCACTCATTTCTTTGACCTTTGGAGTCCCCAATCTTTCAGTGACTCGCACACAAGGTCCCTCTTGAGAAAATGACATGGTTATTCAGAGAGCGTCGATCCTACCCGGCACCTCTTCTTACCATACAAAATTTCTTTCGTTTGCCGGCCCCTGCCCGATGCCAACTAAATTTCAGTGAGAGGATAAAGGTTCATGCCCCAACTCAATTGTTACGCATGCTTCTTTTACAAAATGTTTTACGCGCAAAATTATTTAACCATCTATACTACTTTCCCCCAATTAAATAATACACGAGACATAATTCGATCAAATCACCCCATTTTGGTAAAACATTTTGTAACAAGTTTTCTACAAATAAAATTTTCCTTTATTTTTACTTTCCAAAAATTATAATCAATTTTTGTTAAAACGGTCTAGGTAGTGCGACTTCTTTTGCCTCTGGGGCAGGTGGCTGTGGATGTGGCAATAATTTTTGCCATCCCTAAATCTATCCAAAATATGATCAGTGAAACCACAACATTCCCCTACCAGCTTACTTGTTGGATGATTAGATGTGCGCAAATGTATCTCATTAAAAATTTCTAAAACACGGTTCGGCTTTTCATGGGCATAAAATCACATTTATACACACACCAACTCACACAAGCAGCGGCAAAAGAGAAGCATTTCCTAAGTAATAATATTTGCTAGTATTTCCTAATTCATCCTTCGATTGACTGCTAGCAAAAGAAACCCCGCCCACCCGTCATTCCTAAATAGGATCTCCAAATGCACCACCATACATTTACATAATATTTTTTTCTCAAACAGAAGTCGCATGCTAATTAAAAGAAGATTGAAAATAATGAATCCACAAAAGGAAAAAAAAAAAAAAAGGAAAGACGCAAGAAACAAAAAGAAAACGTGAAAATAAAAGTACCACAATGAACAACTCAAATAATTAATCCTTTAAAAAATGTGAAAACATATATAAAATGAATTTTGACCCAAAAAAAATGACTGAAAACCCTGATGGCAATTAAAAAAGCAGTATAAATATAACTGTAACACTAAAAACCTCAAGATAGTCGCAACAAATTGCTAACAGAAAATGAACTCAAGCGAGATAGGCCAAGCTAATTAAGGCTACACAAAATATAAGTCCCAGTGAGAAACGCTACTGAGGAATAGACCAACAAAAAGAGTAAATTGCACGGCAATAACATTAGACAACTCCGGTAATGAGGCTGAACAATAAGCACAAATAGACGGTAGCAGTTGACGCAGCTCAAGACTTGCATACAAACGAGATAAAAACCTGTTAATGCAAATCTAAAGATTCTTCAAAAAAAAAAAAAAAACATTTGAAGTCACAAGCAAACATCCTGCTACAGAATATTTAAGAGTCTGATTACTACAAGTTTTCAGATTTATCGTCTTCCTAGTCTCCAGCTAGTACCGATCATAGCGCCTGCCAAACAAACAAACAAGAGACAGTATTGAGATCTGGCGGTTATCCATAATTAAAGCCAAGTCCCACGACAAACAACAAATTAGGGGCTTGCTTACATTTCTCCAATTTTTTTCTTTCAAACCCACTCCCAACCTACACAATCTTCAAAAGATATTGCTTTTTCACTTAATCTAACAATTTATCCCGGTATTTCAACAGTACATTTTTCAGTAAAATCATTTCTCAACAACAAAAATTTCTCCTGAACTCTAATTAATAACAAGCCTGTCTCCCATACCTTACAACAGTTCCTGAGATAGAAGTGAGGAATGGAGCCAACTATAAACCATTTATGGTCTGTATGAAACTGATTTTGCAAGAATCAATTCTTATCTGTTTATGTCAATTCATTCTCAACCACACCTTCCATAAAAAATTATTTTTCAATTCCCCATACTATTCTTTAATCACACACTCTTAAGAGATCACTTTTCGAAAATCAATTCTCAAAATATCTATTTCATACACACCCTTAGTAAAAACTTTTGAGTAATATCCATTGGGATGGCAAACCCAAGATTAGCAGTGTGAAAACAAATCAAACAAAAATTACTATTATATCTAGATGTGTAAAAAAGGAACCTGTGGCGATCATAATCCCTGGAACGTTCTCTAGACCTTGAGCGAGATCTATGGCGACTCCTCGAATCAAAGCTGCGAGAACGCTCCCTATCTCTATCACGCTCCCGGTCATAATCACGGTCGCGATCATGATACCTATCTCGATCTCTGCTCCTTCCGTCATGATCCCTTACTCTTTCACGACTGTCACCTCCATCACGGTCCCTGCTAGACTCCCTGTCCCGGTCCCGGTCCCGACTTCTCCGCTCTTTTGATCTGAATAAATTTTAGGAAATTACAGATTTGGCCCAATAGCCAAAAAAGTATAAAGAGAAAAAACCACCATTAAGATAAAATCCGAAAAACTCAAATCAACCTCTTCTCTTCCTCAAAGGCTTTTCGTTTCTTTTCTCTCTCCTCCTGAAATTGATCACAAAGAAATTACATTCAACGGAACACTTCAAAATTATAACATTAACACACACTTGTTTAATTTTCCTAGTTATAACCATTATCTTTAAATGATAGTCAATAATAAGTGTAAATTACGAATACTATTTAAAAAATTTGGTTTTTCAGCATCCTTCTTAATTCACATGAAAGACATACCAGCTGATATAAAATTATAAATGGGACAGACAATTTATCACTTCAAACTTCAGATATTTTCCCCATCAAAATATCTTATTGGCAACTATAAGGAGCAGCAAAATTTTAAGCAATAAACGCAAGTTACACACACAATGTGATTCTTACAGAATCTGAAACTATCTAAATATACCTTACTAGAACATAGGTAACGTGCATGGAAATATAGGAAAGACATAAGAATGTCATATTTATGGGGTTTTGTCGTCTCATCATTACAGTTTAATAGATAACCAAATTGGTGCTTACCACAAGGCCTACTCATTGTAAGGCAAACAAACAATGCCAAGGCACTGGCAGTGAGGCAGTTTCTGGAGGTGTATGCTTCCAGGTGAGTGAAGATGTGGACTGCTTGATTTCTTGTCCTTATTCAATTCTCTTTGAGGGCAGAAATAAAATTACGAACCTATCTGAAGAATAGCCCACGACCCAACTAAAGCATTAGAAAATTTTATCTCGCACCCAACTAGGAACATAACACTAACCCGGCAAGTTAATAACTTCATTCTTGTCACACTAAAGATTTGTCTTCTCTTCGTCTGCACAATTCAAATTGTTTATTATGAATTTTGAAAATTGATATTCGCTTATTTTTCATCTTGACAATTTTTTCCACATTTTTTCTTTAAGGTGAGACTTACTCAAAACGCCTCACAACTTACATGTTGCCTTCTCATATACAGGCATTAGTACCTTCATTACACCTTTCTAACCATCATCACTCATTACAAATCTGTCAATTTATAAATTAAATCATTTTGAACACATTTTATCAGTTCCACAACCACCCTCAAATATTATTTAACATTAGCATTGCGTGGGACTGACAAACTTTCTATTAATCTACCAAATTATTCAACAACTCATTACAGCGAAATATACAACCATTAGTGGGTTTACATTTCTCAATTTATGAATCAAATCAATTTTAACCATGTATTTTGTAGGACCCACCTTCACCTGCAACCACTAATTTTCATCCACACATTCTGTGGGATTCACAAAATCTCCACTACTTATTCTGCAAGTTTATATATTGACAAATTTATGATGGGAAACAGACGCCCATTTAATCCACATTGATGGTTACATCCTCAATTTTATTTTTAAACTTACAAGCGTTTTTGATAATATGGTGTTCAAATTTTAAAGAGTCAAAGGTAACTAACGGAGATTGATGATATAAATTCTCACTTTTCTCTAATTATTTGGCAAACTATTAGGGGGATAGGCTGATAGCGCTTACATTGCACCTCTACTTAAAAAGTACAAACTAAATGAAAGGAAAAGAGAATTAACATAGCAGTTTTTATGCTTTTGAAGGTATAGGCTCCCAGAGAACCTATTTCGGAGTCAAGGCTCCTTGAACAAACTTATCATAATTTTCTCTATCATATGAGTTTGTATCATGAATATTCTATCATCTGACAGTGAACATGAGACTTGAAGAACTCTGGACAGTTTGAAGAGGCACAGTTAGTATATCTAAAGAAATTGGTGCATCTTAGCAAGGCATCGAGTATGTAGTCATGTAGTAACAAGAACCACAGCATCGAGTATGTAGTCATGTAGTAGCTTAAATTAAGTTGACGTTTTTTTTCTAACAAGAACCACAGACAAGCATGCTCATACTTGGATTCCACCCCCCCTTTTCTTCCTTTTTTTTTTTTTGTGTGTGTGTGTGTGTGTGTGTGT
>CAVNYN010237448.1:0-18945 GCA_963692815.1 Nyctanthes arbor-tristis | reverse complement strand
CTAAAGTGTTTCACGAGCAATTTTTAGCAGCAAAAGTTTTTTCTTTTTTCATTGGAGAATAAAATTGGGGAGTAAGTTGGAGAGCTGCTTGCTCGTGTGTCTTCCATTGGCAGATTCTTTGGCCTTGAAGAGTATATACAGAGATATAAAGGCTACGACTCTATTTCTCTACGATTTGGCTTTCGTTTCCGCTAATTTTTTTGTAAGGTTTTATTCCTTGCAAGTACACAAAAATTACACAAAGTAAATCAAAACAATTACAAGGAAATTATCAGGAAGAAAATTACAAAGTAAAGAAAGCAAAGAAAAAAAAAACGTAGTCCCTTTCTTCTTATCCGATTTTCTTTCAATGCCGGTGGTGGAGTTAATCGTTGACCAAGGCTCTTCCGATCTTTTTCCCAACTCCACAATGGCAACGCCATAATGCCCATACTAATCTGACACACTAGAATCGCCAACTACTAAAGTAAAATATCTCCCACTAGGGAAGTAGTTAATGACTCCCACAAAGAGAGAAAGACTAAAGAAAAATGAAAAGCCACAAGTCTTTTATTTTTGTGTCTTGTGTGTATTGTGTGTGTTCTAATTCCAAAAAATCACTAAGTTATTTACAGGGAGAAAAACACAATTTAAAATACAAAGATAAGATAAACTAATATCTCAAAAGATATTATCCAAGATAATTCAAAGTGTGTCAAATCCAACCATTTGGGCAACAACTTGATTTGTTTAACACATCTAAAGTGGATAGTTATCTGGTTACCAAATTGCGGAGTGGGTTTACAAAGTTTAGTCTTCGGCGTTTTAAGCCTCTGAATTTTCACTTATTTCCATTCGGGTCCTTGTCATCACTGCCCCGAGTTTATTAAGTATCAACAACCCAACTATTCTCCACCTTGATACCTAATAAACCTGCAAACAAAAATACACAAGGTTAATTTTTGTTTAATCAAAGTGTAACATCCCGAGAAAATTTAACCCTCAATTAAGCTACGTGGCCATTATTGTGACAATGATGAAATAAATACTTGAATTGCATTAAAAGATTACAAACTTGTTACTCAAATGACACCAAAGAAAGAAGATGGACCTTGATCAACATAAACTGAAGTACGGTGACTATATTATAAGATATTACAAAATATAAGGACTTCTCGAGCAATAAATCAGTGATCCACGTTTTGACACATCGTCTCTTCAGATATACGGCGCCACATCGAGCCACGTACCACTCTTCGATTGGCAGAATCCAAAACTTTATTAAAAACAACTAAATCCTAACTATTATAAAAATGCTTAAGGGGTCCTCAAAGTTCTCAAACCCCCCAAACCAATCCTCTCCCTCTCTCGAAACTCTCAAAATTCATCCAACATTGGCAATGGTGGAAGAATATCAATAAACCCCCCCAAAATACCTATTTGTCTATTGAAAAAGGCCTTTTTCCATATCTAGAAGGATTACAACTCAAAGAACAACTTTGATAAAGGAAGTAGATGGCTTTAAAGGCACTTTTTCATTTAGTATTATTCAAGAAATCTTTGGCAAATCTTTGAGGTGAGTAACTAATGCTTTGATTCCCTTTTTTTTATTCATAAAGTTTTCATAAATTGAATATGAACTTTGTGCTTTGTTATGGAAAAAAAAGATTGGTTTGTTGTATTTGTATCACTAGTTAATGCTCTACCCGTCTTGTTATGTTTTGTGGTAATATGACATTGCTATGTGATCTTGGTCATTTTGATTATGTGGTAATCTATGCGGTATTATGACATTGCTATGTGATCTTGGCAATCTTGAATCATGTGCGCACCACGAATAATAGTTTAACTAGTGATAAAGCCTTCTTGTGCATCTAAAGGTTTTGTGAAATACATGATTTTCTTGAAAGTGAATTTCTTAAATGAAAGGTGAATCAAAATATTTTGTTACTCACTGAGTACGTTATACTCACCCATTTTCTTTCCCTTTTAACAACCTTGTACGTGTTGAATTAATGAGCTTTGTGGCCGGATCGTCCTAAGGATAGAGAAGATATATGTATGTGATCGAGATTTCGATGTATGACCGAGATTTCGTTGTAGGTGGCCGCAATAATTATTGTAAAGTTATAATGACATGATATTGTTTGACTTGTATTGTTAAAGTCTCGCCTTCAAAATTTGAATCGAGATTTACTTCTCAAACACTTTCGCTATCGATATTTTGAGATAATAAGGTAATAGATTTAGAGGCGTGACACAAAGTGCCAATAAAAACAACTTACCAATTGACAAAAACATTACCACACTTGCCACTAACAATTTATAGGCAAGCATTCAAAATTGGGGGTGTTACTCTTCCCCACTTTGAATAATTCTAATACATGGAACTTAACTCTGTATACTCAATAGATGGTTCATTCTCACCATCACTTACGTAACCAGCTAAAACAAGTTCTTCTGGGTGATCTTCTACTTGTGCCTCCATATGTTTAGGTATTTCATATGTAGAAGATTTCTGACAGTTAATCACTTCACCACTAGTGATATAAATGCCCTTTTTCTTCCCCCCGATACATGCAAATTCAGAACCTTTGAACATTTTTAGCATCATGTTACCTATTTCACTTGTAATGCCAACTTTCTCCAATTTGCCAATTGATAATAGATTTCTGTCAGCTTTAGGAACATATCTGACCATTTTAAAGTGAGTACACAACCAGTGTCAAAACTCACAGCAATATCACCAATCTTACACACAGAATATGCAATTCCATTCAAAGAACAAGGATGGTTACTCTCAAATTTATATAAATTTACAAATCAATTCTCATGAGATGTAATACGACAAGATGCAGCAGAATTAATTATCCATTCATATAAATAGGATTGTTTAGTCAGACATAAATCAACATTATAATCAGCATTTAACATCATATAAACTTAACTGTATTCAACATTGGAGGCAACAATCTCACTAGACTCCCAATCAACTTTCTCCTTCCTTTTTTCCAACCTCTTTTTTTCTTCTATTGGACAATCCCTAATGTAATGACTAGTCTTCCCACTGCTATAACATGTCCTCCCTATCACCCTCCACTTGGAATTACGTTTACTTCTACCATTTCCTTTACCGCCCTAATCACCAGAGTCATCACTCTCTTGAGTCTTATGATATTTACCGTGATTCTTACTAGACACATCTCTCCCCATGTGGACCTCACTAGCACCACTGCTCACTCCCTTTGGTTTTTCAATTATCATCTCCAACTCCTGACTTTTCAAAGAACTAGTATTAGACACGTGCATTGCACGTGATTTGTAACTCATATGATTTAGAAACTAATAATTTTTATCTATACCAAGCGATTTTTTTTTTATTTCCACAACTATTATTTAGAAAGTGGAAACTTAATAATCAATCTAAAAATTTAAGATGATCTAATCTAAATAATAATTTGTAATCACCTCTACAATAATTTGTAATCATTATAGAGGTGAAAAAGTATATTAAATTTTTGCAGTGTGCATGATGAATATTGATCAAAGTTCATCGTCAATAAAAAACAATGAGAAAACATAAAAAAGCAAAAAAGAAACGGTAACCAAACACTATGTAACCCTTTGACATTATATAACTATATTCATAATTAAAAAGGTGAAAAATCACTAAAAACTTTTACTTTTGTACACGTAGCAAAACCTTAAACAGTTAAGTGAGATTCGATCTATTAAGTGATTTGATCAATGGACTGTATTGTGGTAAATATTGTAATATTAAAGGAATCATTACCGTAAACCGTAGTAGGAGAAATCATAAGTATTTATATTGTATCATTAATTTTATCATTGTGGTAAAGATTGTAATATTTGAAGAATCATTAGAGCAAAATGTAATATATAAGTAGAGATGTCATAATTAATATTCGCTCGGTCCCAAAAAAGATAGTCTAGTATTCCATTTTAAGTTGTCCCAAAAAGATAGTTCAGTTCTATATCAAGTGTGTATTTAATTTTTCGTTTTCTTGTTTACCCCTATTTAATTAACAAATTTAATCTATCGTGGTACACACAAATTTTAGGGAAAAACATTCTACCAATTTCAATTCTTATAATTTAAAGCCATTCACACTATATATAACCATCTAGACCATTCTCAATAAATTTATATTAGTAATTATTCCCACATTAAGTAGCTATGAAGGTTAAAAAATAAAATAACACCTATAAAATTAATGTTATAATAAAATTACCTATTATTTCTTAATCTACGTAACATTACATACTGTCATATCTTTGTAGGACAGAGGCAGTATTAAAATTGAGGGTTTTAAAATTTTGATTTAATTAATGTCATTCAATTCAATTAAATAAAATATTAATAATTAAAGAGTAAGAACAAATAAGGAATTAAAACAAATGTGTAAGGCTAAAATCATCCAACGATGTTTCTCCCATATATTTTCTTTTATATATGGTATAGACTTAATTTAATTAACTTCATTCAATTCAATTAAATAAAATATTAATAATTAATGAGTAAAGACAAATAAGGAATTAAAACAAACGTGTAAGGTTAAAATCGTTCAACAATGTTTCTCCCATATATTCTCTTTTATATATAGTATAGATTAATAACAATATCAGAAGTCGGGATCAAGGGGACAGTCCAAGTGAAAACGGACCTGACCCCTTACCAGAGTAATCCGGGTTCGAATCTCCATCACCCCTCCCACATCCCCCTTTGTAATAAAAAAAGAAAAAAAAAAAAAACAATATCAAAAGTCAAAAACTCTCTACCATATTTAATCACATTTTTCGCATCTTTATATTTTTCAAGTATAGAATTCAACAAAATAACAACTTTGTACTAATTGGTAAAAGTTTCACTACATTTAACAATATCTTGTCCATGTTTGTTGAACACATCAAGATCTTTTAGTGGATCAATTTTCAAACTAAAAAACCTTTCAAGTAAATATAATTTATTTTTTGAAACCAATCTTGATTTTATACGCATTTTTCTATTCTTCTCAATGTCAAAGTCCTGGTATCTTTAATCATATTTGCATGAGATAATTGTATAGAATATCGCATAAAAGAACCAATAAGTTAAAAGTGCAATACAGATATTATAAAGAACGGCGGTATAGAACTTTAACATATATCAAAAGGAAGAATGAAAGGAAAAAAATGTTGCATCCACGATTCGCAATATTTTTTTTCCCTATTCTTTCTCTAGTGTAGAATCAGGCTCAATTATCTTTATCGCAATCCTAAGATTAATTAGAAAACGTAAATTAGAATCATAAAACAACAACTTGAAGTCAAATTATAAAAACAAATCAAACGAACTTAAAGCGAACAATCTGATTTAAAGTCAATTAACATAATCATGATACATAGAGCGCAACAATCACAAAGGTTTGAGTTTACACGAAAGGTATAAATCATTAGGAAAAAAGGGAAAAAATAAAGCAAGGCTTTTTATGTGATGGAGATCAAAAAATGCTAACACCGAATGGACATTGAAACCACCAGTTGTTTCCACAATTTTTCTACCTCCTCCACCACACCCCACCTCGAATGGCTTTAAACCAAATGCTGATTTAAACTGAATATGTTAGTAGCAGCACCAAATGCCACGTTCTTTTACTCTGTACTTGGCAAGGTACCACCAACTGAAATGCAAGACCATTCCTCTATATATAGTTTCTCTATATATAAGCATGTCTTGTAATCCCAACAATAATAGATCATAAAAATAAAAAAAAAAAAAAAAAAACAAGGTTATAGGCAAGACGATCGTAATCACTATTCAAGTTAATCAAATAGCTAAAAGGCAACGTTTCTTTCAAGTTAAAGGACATAATTTAATATAAACACATTCATATGAATCTAATACTTTCCTACAATCATGATTCAATAGTAAAAATTACATGCAAAATATGCATAATAATGCCTATAAGCATGCAGTAATAATGTACATAGTCAAAAGAAGATATGATAATCAGTAGAAGGATAAAAGAACCACAAAAGATCATACCTGAAGCAAAACAGCGAATAAGGTTCAGTCCGATTCCAATTGCTTAATATGGAACTGATATATACCTCAAATTGCAATACAAAATTAATAGTCTAAAGTGCTAAATTCATAAAATAATGAAAAGAAAAATGGATAAGAAACTTACTTCATAGTGGTATTCCTTAGGCATTGGAGATGCATTGCCCAAAGGAATCCGTGAAAATACCCAAACAAATTCATAAAAAAATTATTGTAAGCCTTACATAAGTAATAATCCATTTAATAGAAACCCAAAAGTATGTATTTCAAAAGATTAAATTCCTCAGGGACATTTTTGTGGAATAATTAAATGGCTTGGTTCATTTGACCAAGATTAGAAAAGGTTGAAAGCAAAGAATTTGAAACATCTGTTTTCAAGATTAGAGCTTTTTTTTTCATTATAGTATATGTAATAAAAATTGAACATTCACCATAGGATCACTCATCATATGACGCCTAATAAATCAGGAAGGCAGATCACCAAAAAATTCATCTCCAAAATGGAGATTTATGTATGATCAGCTCACAGAGGAAATATAGAGCATTGAAGAAATTTTGAAAGCCAAGAATTTACATGAACCCACCCTTTTAGTCTTGATAAAGATAAACCACACAATTGTAATTCAAATTCAGGAAAAAGATCCGTGACTTGTTATCAGGAAGAGAGACTAACCCATTCCTTTATGGAACTCTTTCTCCTACACTATAGCCAATAAAAAATCATACCAGAATAAATTGGTTTAGTGCTTTCTTACCACAGTTGCTATCATATTTATCGGAATCTGCTATCAATTTCATCCCTTCATGATAGAAAACTGAAAAAAAAGAAAACAAATCAGCAAAGAAATTTCAAATAAAACATGTGTAAAATTTCAAATATAACATTCATGGTAAAAACGATTCAAATAAAACGTGTAAATATGTGTAAATACTGCGTAAAATTTAAAATATATCAAAATCAAATATGCGTAGAACTCAAAACCCTAAATCGAGAGATCGGAAATGATAAAGATAAGAAGTTAACAGAGAATCAATCGAAGTTGCATAGAACTCAAGAACCCTAAATTTTCAGCGGCTGCGTGAAGAGATAAGGAAGATCTATGAGAAACTTCATCGGATCGAAGCAAAAATGAGCGAGGATTGGACGGATCGAAGCGAAAATGAGAAAACCCTAAGTCAGCCAGGCCATAAACGCGTAGAGGATTCTAGAATGAATTTAAAAAGACGTTTTCAAGCAAATAAACAAACACGGTTACACTTGCACAATAAGGGAACCGCTACAGCTAAAAAGTTAGAAATAACCTTACTAAAGGCAATTTGAGCGGGAAAACTATGATACAATGCTACCGCAGATTATTCTCTTATTAAAAATATATAGATTATTGTTATTAACGCAAATAAATATTATTTTATTTTTGAGAACTAATTTAGATAAATGACTTTGTACGAAATAGTTGTTAGTTAGACAGTATCACGTATTCTGAAAATATTTTTTATTTGAAACTAATAAAGTCAGATAGCATAAAGATGATATAAATTAATGACACATAATAGTAGTTATATTATATTTTTTAAGGAAAAGTAGTCGTAATTATTAAGATTTATAGAGGGAAAAATTAAAAAAAATTACAATTATAATTGTCAATTAACCAAAACTAATAATATATATGTGTGTGTGTGTTTAATTAATGAAATATTCAATTTAATTAAAAGAAATCATAAAAAATAGAAGTTTTAAAAAGAAACTCATTATTCGATGAACATGAGTTATCAAGTAAGTTTCTCATTCACATTAAATTCTATTGTTTTATTATCATTATTTGTCAAACACGAGTTATCAATTAAGTTTGTTATTCATATTAATTTTCATTGTTTTATGAATTATAAACTATAATTTTTTTTGCTAAAAGAAATTATAAACTATAAATATTTTAATCATACGACATTTATTCATCATTACATAATTAAATTTATCTATAATTTAAACATTTAAATGATGATAAATATTTATTAGTTATTAAATTGAGTAATGAATCTTGTTTCAAAAGGTTGGATGGATAAGGTTAAAGAGAATAAAAAATTAAAAAAAATTTGAAAAATTCAGTATACCACACGAGTTACCGTAATATGAAGTAAAATGTCGAAAAAGGCTTTACTAACAGATTTTTTAGTCGAAAAACTGCGGTAGGTATTACAGACTAATTTCCTTATATATATATATATATAGATAATAAAGGTATTTTTTGGAAACTAAAAAGTTAGATAAGAAAAGTTAAATATAATTTGAAATGAATAAAAAAAGAATAAGAAAATATCTTTTTAGAACGAATAGAGTAATAATATTGTTAAATATATATAATGTGCATGTTAATATTCTTTATCACACATGTACCGTTAACGTGGTTGCACTGAAGATACTCTATTTATCTTGCATTTCATACTGCGGTACTGAGAACACCCAAAAATTGCAAAAACAAGCCCTTAAGATAATTGAAAAGAAAAATTCTATTTGAACAAATGAGTAGACAAAAATGGTGATAAAATAGAGGTATGCTTATGTGATAATCATTGATGAAAATTTGATGTGATGTATTAAAAAATAAAATGATAATATGTGTCAGTTTTATTTAAGTTTTTGTATTTAATTTTGTTCAAGTAGCATAACTCATTTAAAGTTGAATTGAATGCCAAAATCTGGGAGGGGACTGGGATTAACGTGAAACGTCTGAGAAACTGGGAATAGGACTCGAAACGAAACGTTCGAATTCGAACGGTTCTCAGTTGCACGTGAACCGGTGAACGGTCGCCGTCCGGTAGCTCTGTCTCTCGTCAGCCGAGTCTCCCATTTGGTCGCCGGTCGGCAGTCAATCGCGCAGGGCAGCAGCCAAAGCCTCAGGTAAGCTAACCCTAATTCCTAAGTTCCTAATTCCGAATTGGCCTTTGGAAATTGCTTATGAGAACGCATTTACATTTTTGTGCTTTTTTGAAGGGTGGAGATTTGTGCTTCATGCGAGTCATATAAAATATGTGTATGAGATTAGTTTGACCAATTTTTATTTTAAAATAGGATTGATTTGTAAACATGGGCTAAATATAGTAAAGACGAGGAAACGAAAAAGGAAAAATACTTTCTGGACAAAATTTATCTAGCTGAATCCGATTTTTCTTCAGAGGTTTTAGTGGCTATATGACATTGCTGATTTACATTGATGAATACGTTGGATAGGCTATAGAATATCTCATGGAGAAAGCAAGCAAAATTTTAAGATATGATGTGATCAGCGTATTTAGCTACTTGTCCTGAATGTGCAGCAAAAGGCAGTTTTGCAATCTACTTACATGAACGTGCAATCTTATGTTTCAAAATGGCACACTTAATACCGAATTTATCATATATCAATTTGATTTCATTACAAATGATTTTAGGCAATTCCAGATTGTTGCAAATAGGCTGAAGGATTGATCTCGTTGGTTAATAGTGGCCCTTGAATCTTTTAATATTTATCTTAGACTTGAGTCAGTGATAGCTGAGGAATTATTGCAGCGTCACAAGTTCAGAATGAAGAAGCTGATTACATGCTTCGGAGGTCCATGGTATAGAGTTCTAATATGAGCATAATTGCTTCAGAAGATGGGGTACCAGTCTATTCTTGGAAAAGCTTGAGGCTGTACTCTGTTCACTTTCCTTTTCTCCTCTGTCCTTCTTTGTTACTTCTTGTTTCAAATGATTTGAATATGTTTTGTTCTTAATGCTATGCAAGTTTCCAAGGTTTCAACAATTATTGTATTGTTTTATGCAGAGTTTGACATTTATAATGACTGGTAAACTGCGCACATCTATGGACATTGATAGTGATAGTGTAAGTAAAAGTAGTTCATGTGGGCTGAAGGAAAATGGCATGGTCCTCTATCCAGTGTCTTTGTATGATTCTGGGGAAGGTCTACCATATGCTCCTGAAGATTGGCCCAATCGTGGTGATAAGTGGTGCTGGAAGGTGGGGGGAAGAGTTGCAGCTTCTGGATACTTTTTAGATAGATACATGTATCTCCCTTTGCGCCTCAGGGATGGTGGACGTAAAGCTGGTTTTGCAAGCAAGCTCTCTCTTGAGCAGTACATCCGCAAAAATTTCCCTGATATGGATGTTAATGCATTTTTCTCGTCATTTAGTTGGAAGATCCCTTCAAAATTATGTAAAAAAGGTTAGCTTCTATTTGGATAATTATATATTATATATTTATTTATTGGCTTTCTAAGAGAGCATCTAGGTTGGGCGTGTAATTTCTGAACTTAACTCACCTGGTATCCAAGTGAACTTTTCTGGGTTATATCACCTCTTAGTGCAAATTATGATTGTTAAAGGTTCTAGTACGTTGTTGATACTAATCATTCAAGGTCACGAGTGTTATTAATGACTACTGAATTTTACTGCTGGAAAATCTAGATCTTTTTTTTTTTAATTTTAATTTTTATTTTTTGGGGGGGGGGGATGGTAGTTAGGATTAACAAATGCTGGTTTCTGGAGACCATAAAACTTCAATAGAAAGTGCAAGTTCTCAAAATCTTTAACTAACTTGTATATGATGCCGGTATAGATTTCTATTTGAATAATTATGTTCCTTAAAAAATGTACATATTTAATATTTGAATCGTATTTCTCTCCATAGAGAAATAAATATATGAAACCTATTTCATACTTTTGCCTTCATGAGAAGAGACTTTTGATATAAGCTTTTGCTTTGATGCATATTGAGTATGAAGCTATTTTTGATTACCATGAGCTTGAAATTTATCAAATCAACACCAACCACATATTTTTCATAAAAAACAATTTTTCACAGTTCCCAATAATCTTTCTTTACATTTCCACCACACATTCTCCTATAAATTTAACCTCCCTTTACATAAAGCTCCCAAGAACAAGCTCCATATCTATATGCACTTGGAATGATTGTATATTTTTCATTCTTATTGTGCCCTGGATTAAGACCCTTATGAAGCTTGTTTTTTCTATTTGTAGATGATGTAGAATTGTTCAAACCTCTCATGGGAACTGCAGAGTATTCAGGATCCGACTCCCAGCTTGGTGACATGCGTTGTAAGGCTGGTAACAGCTCATGCAGCAGTTTATCTGCAACAGAGGATTCTGTTTCAGATGTCATGTTCTGTGATATATGCTGCAGTGAACCTGGCTTCTGCAGAGATTGCTGTTGTATTCTTTGTTGTAGAACTATGGATACAGCTTTTGGAGGCTACAGTTATATTAGATGTGAAGCTAAAATAGACGGCTTTGTTTGTGGACACAGTGCACATATTGACTGTGCTCTACGAGCTTACATGGCTGGGACAGCTGGAGGAAGCATTGGTTTGGACACTGAGTATTATTGCCGTAGATGTGATTCAAGGACAGATCTTGTTTCACATGTTACACAGCTCTTACAAATGTGTGAATCAGTTGATTCTCGCGATGGCATAGAGAAGATTCTGAATGTTAGCATTTGTGTCTTACGTGGATCGAAGAAAACAAGTGCAAAGCTGTTGTTGCATCATATAGAGATGGCCATGGCAAAGGTACTGAGAAAATGGCAGATGAACAATCTTTTTTTAAGAAATTCATTTTAACATTGTTTGTAGAATTTTTTAAGCCACAGGCATAACCAATCTAATATTTGCATCAGCTTAAGAATGGAACTTACCTTGAAGATATTTGGAAGAAAGAAGACACTACAGTTACTGAAGGTAACTTTTCTACCCTGTACAACTTTAGAATTTTAGTTGGTGAAAAATGATAACTAACTACACTTTCATTGCCAATATTTTCCGTGAAAGTTGTCTTTCTTCCTACCAAGCTTAGTTCAAAAGTTTAGTACTTGTCTTGATTGATATTTTTTCCCCATAGAAATATTTTCCACCTTTTTGGTCATGTGACTATATTTTTCTCAAAAACAAGCAAACCATTTTTGAGGCAACTTGGGACTTTCTAATGTCAAATTCACTTCAGTCAAACACACAGGTAATTAATTGCCTAGAAATATTTTCTTTTCCTGTAAATACCATATGTCAACATTCATTGACAGTTAGAATGTACTAGACACCGGTTCAAGAACAAAATCAGCATGCGCCAATTTTTAGATTAAAATTGTTCTGAAGTTCAGTGATATTACTAACTGAGTTTCAATTTGTATTCGCGATGTTAGCAAGTTACTTAAAGAAAATTTAGAGAGATTTTGCTGTTTAAAGATTTTATTGCCAAAAGATTAGGTGTCTTAGGTGTCTTAGATGCATCACTGACGATCCTATTTCCGTGTTTAGTGCTTGGGAACATAATAATTACGAGACACATGCAATGACCTGACATATCAGGTCTTACATTTGTCTCTATTAATATTTGACACTTGTTATTCATCCTTGGATAGTGGTAGATAAAGCTGTTATTAATGTGACAACTTGCTCCCCACTTTAAGTATCTGGCTCATTGGACTACTGATCAGTTCGCTCTTATTCAGGTCAGTTGATAACTGATCTTCATTAAATCGAGCTCAGATGAGAGAGGTGATGTAGAACTGAGTCCAGTTTATAGCAACTGGACACGTCTTCAATCTTCAATTACCTATGCCTTCATGAATTTGACTCCAGCTCACCTCGGGTATGACAATTACCCTCCCTCCTCTCAAGTTTGAACTTGTGAATTATCAAAGTTGTGAACTCAAACTAAAAATAACTATCAAATAATAATATTATAGCGTGTTCGATTGGAGATATTTTCCATGGAAAATGTCAAATTCATGAAAAATTTTCCATCTTCATGTGTTTGATGGACAATAAATGGAATTGAAGTTTTATGGTACAATCCTTTTAAGTGTAGTTTCGCCCATTTTCCTGGAAAATCAATTCCCAGCGCCCCCAAGGAAATCCATGGAGGCTGGAAAATATTCTTTTTCCCACCTTTCCGTATCAAATGCACGCTTAATATAATATTTATTAGAGTGTGGATCTCATAATTGGTGTTATTGAGAGTGTTGATCTCCTTGAACCAATTTCTCATAGTTAATGATCTCATTAAGGGTTGGTGTTGTGGGATTGGGTTTTGGACGGACCCAAAACTGACGACCAGTTTGGTTGGGTTCGGATAATTTAGTGGGGTTGGGTTGGGTTTGCTGCAATTTTCTTTGGGTTTGGGTTGGGCGGATTAGTTTGGCTCGTCACCCAGCCCTACTCATTAATGTCTATGTGGTTTGATGCTGGAGGAAGTTGCAGGCAGAAGTGCAAGGTGCAACGCGTGGAACCTGTTGAGCTTGTTGGTTGCTAGTTCGGTTCTGTTACATGTTTATTCATTTAACTTTTCTCAATCAATTTCTCATACTCTTTCAATAGATCCCGATACTCATTGGTTTCATGGCCCATTGATACCGTGACTATCCATCTTCGAAGATTCAATTTTCAATAGTTTAGATTTAGGGAAGTGATTTTCATCTTTCACCTGTTGATAGATCTTGTCTGCGAAGCGTTCAGAGTGCTGAAATTTTCAGCAAGCTAATGAAAAGACTTGGACCAATCTGAATACTTTTTATCATTCCTTTTACTTCCAAAATTCTTACGACTAAAATTTCAGTTTTTCCTTTGAAATTCCTTTTCCTTTGCCCTCGTCCGAGCATATTTCATATCAGAGGTGCGGTAGCATCCTCTACACTGGTGAAGCATTTGGCATGTGTTAGAAACTCTTGATAAGTTTGCAGCCTGGCCTCATGTACTGGCCACTAAAACCAACTTGGTCATGGTTCGAAGGAAACTGCTATCAACAATTGTCACATACTTTCTCTGCATCCATTATCTGTTTGTTAACTGTTCTAGTTTGGTCTTGTTTGATGGTAAACAATTTTTCTTTCGGCGCAGTTCAAACCTTGCCTTCAATTCATAATCCAGTGTTTAGAGTTTTCTTAACTAACTTTGAGCTCGGTCTCCCAAAGTGGGAAAGTTCCACACATGGTCGCGCGGACTCCTTGGAGTTCCATTCAAGATGTGTACTTGTTTAGATAGGAGCCTGGATCAGATTTACCATTGTTTGTTAAAGCAATCCGAATAGCACTTTTAAGTGTTTTAGTTTGGTCTTGTTTGATAGTAAACAATTTTTCTTTCAGCGCGGTTCAAACTTTGCCTCCAATTCATAATTCAATGTTTGGAGTTTTCTTAACTAACTTTGAGCTCATTCTCCCAAAGTGGGAAAGTTCCACACATGATCGCGCTGACTCCTTGGAGTTCCATTCAGATGTGTACTTGTTTAGATTGGAGCCTGGATCAGATTTGCCATCGTGTGATGAGATTTTGGGGCACTTTTGTCTACCGAGTTAATGGCTCTGGTAGTGCCTCAAGAGATGGAGAAGATCTCCTTAATTATATTCATTAAGTACCTTGTATTTCTAGTTCTTTTCTAGTTTGGCTAAGCGTTTTTTCAATTCAACCTTTGTGTTCATATTTGGAGGGAGATGGATTGATGAGTGGATTCATATGATAAGAAAGGGTGTTTTTTTAGGATTCCCCATGTTTGACTTGGAAGGTGGAGGACGTCAGTCTTGAATTCTTCGGGGTGGCCTAAGCTGCACCTGTCTATCAAACGAACCTTATCCCTTTGATTTAGTAGGTTGGTCTCTTTGGGAAGGACGTGGCCGTTCTCCCACCCTCTGAATCTTGGACTCTTCAAATATGGCAAATCGGAAACTGGAAGAAGAAGAAGATGCTTGCTACGAAAGATTAGTTGCATCAAAGGATCGGCATGAAGAGAAACTCAAAACCCTAGTTTGTGGAGAAGAATATGGGAAGAAGAAGATTGAGCTAGTGGCTAGGATGTGTTGAAGGAGAAGAAGTACCGTATCGTTTGAAATATGAACTAACTGGCCAAATTGAAAAGTTGGGCCACATTTATGAAAGAAATGAAGCCTATATTTGTTTGAAAACTTATAAGGCTCAACATTTAAACAATGAGTCACATGTTTTGAAGATCACAATTTTTTTAGATCAACATAAATAATTTTTTATTCATTAGCCTTTTCCCAATCTGTGTTTGAGTTTTGGACCCTTTTGACCGTCTCCCTGTATCCTTGACTTTAAAAAATAAAGGATCTCACCCTCATATCTGTAGTCGTATCCGACACCCGCACCCGAGTCCGAGTAACATAGCTCCCACCATGTTATGAATTCGCTCTCTTCGTTCACCAATTTTCCTCTTCCCAAGTTTCGGAGGATTATCCCTCCTAGTGGAGTGAGCTCCTAATTCTTTTGAACAGTTAACTATTGAGCTCATGGACACATGTTGAGCTCCTTTTAGAAGTGCTCAATCATTCTTATAATTGCTTCAGGGCTATTGCCTACAGTTTGAACCGAATGCTATCCAACTCATTCAAAATCAGTTTGAGAATGATTTGATCGCCCTGCTCGGTTGCGTGACCTTTGAGGTGATTGTTGATTTGTGACCCATTGCAATGGTTGAGTGATCAATTCAGAAATGACCCTTAGTGTGGCTGTTAAGTACGAGGACCGTTCCTTTACTGCCAAACTATTGAAATCCAGAATGTACAAGACAGTAGGTCAACTATGGAATTAGTACGCAACATTTTTAGATTAAAATTGTTTAGAAGTTCAATTATATTACTAACTGATTTGAGTTTCAGTTTGTAGTTGCGTGGGCAATCAGTTATGTAGAGTAAACAAATTTTGAGAGATATTGCTAAGATTTTATTGCCAAAATATCAGGTATCCCAAATTCATCACCAACTACCCTATTTACAGTTGTAATTTGCTTCAAAACATAAATGCTATTGACTTGACAACTTGTTACCCACTAAAGTATTCAGCTCATTGGCCTTCTGTTCAATTTGTTTGTGTTCAGATAGGTTGATAATTGATCTTTGTTAAATCCAACTTAGATGGTAGAATAGAATTGATGAATACCATTCCAGTTTGGGGAGGCGTGCCTTCAATCTTCAATGACCCATGAATGTTGATTGAATTTGTTTCCAGCTGAACTCAGGTACAATAGCATGTTTGCAATTAGATGCACCTTTACAGATATGTTGTTCATGTTAAAAGCACTCCTGTCACCGGTCAATGATCCTTGCAATGTTTGCTCGGATCGAATATAGCCATCTCAATGTATTCCATTTTCTCCATGTTCTCTACTATTTCGTTTGGGAATGTCCATATGTTTGAAGTCTACTAATTCAGAACATTTGGTGGTTCCTTGTCTTGAACCATTCTCCTGAAAAGGGTTTCAAATGTACATGCTTGTCACCCATGCATCCAACGCCTTCTTGTCTTATATATTTTCAATCTTATTCACGACCCTCTTGAAATGACTTTTTACTATTTTGTCCTTTGACGAATATCATGCTACTGGGCATTATGGGCAACACTAAATATGTTCTCACTAGAAACATTTTTCAATTCTTGTTTCAGTTGGGCCTAGCTTCTAATGTTCCATGGCTTTGACTTATTGTGCACCTCATCATATTGACATGGAAATTCCAACACCTTACTGTTGGACTTGTCATCTTTAGCTTGGTTATACAGATGTGATCGTATGCTCTTGCTCTGCCCATTGTACTACCCATTGTACTTATCAATGCGAAGGCATTTCAAAAACCTGTTGGAACTTCTGTCTAGGGCTGGGCATCGGGTCAGGTTTGGGCCCAGACCTAAACCGACCTAGCATTTTCGGTTTGGGAAAAGCACAACCCGAATTGGGTTTTGGCAGTTTGGGTGGGTTCTAACTCTTTTTTTTTTTTCTTTTTCCTTTTTTCTTTTTCTTTTCTTTTTTTTTAGGGGTCGGTTTCTCAGTTTATTTTTTAATTTTAAGGCCCAAGCAAACCGAACCATACCGAAACTGACTAGGCTAGGTTGGTTGGCGGGTTGATCTGGCATGATGCCCATAGTGTTCCATCACCTTCAAGAGGAAGGGAGATTCTCATCATAATCATCCATCTCATCGATCTTTCATTGTCAGATTTCTAATGATGAGGCTGCTTCTCCTTCTATCAAATGTCACTTTATCCATGGTGATTACGAGGATGCCTATCCTCTTGACAGAGCTCGTGCTGCCCATTGAGATGGTGAAGATATCCATACAAATTACAAAGAACTTCATTGTTGTGCTCCATTATTAATTACTTCATTGTGCAAGTTTCAACATAGGCTTTCTCCAAGCCTGTCAAGGACACAGCTGGACCTTATCGGTTTCTTTTCCTATGAGACTGATCATTTTATGATTTTACCTTTGGGTGCATGGATTTCTTCCATCTGATCCTAACGAGTCTCATTGAGATTGGTTGCTTCAGTGGAAATGAACCCCATAGAGTTTCGCCCTTTGCTGTGCCTCTAGCTTCCTGAAGCAGCTTGCCTTGAGTAGCTGCTCAAGCACTGTTTGACATGCGCTTTCTCCTCATTGAATTGTTCTCCGTTATTTGCAATCTTCACCTTGTGGGAATCTCACATCCTCATTTTTTTTTCCTGGTCACTTATTGGAGGTCATCACTGTTCATTGGAATATGCTGCTTTTGGGATTCATAAGTTCGAGCTTGATGTTGCAATATTTTTAGTGCATTGCTTGCCACGCTTTTTAAGCCGCAAAAATTCTATTATACGGTAAAGGATGTACAGTCTTTCACGTCATAGGATAGCCAATTTGTTGATGTCAAAAGTTGCTCTGCTTATGCATCAACAGATCCCAAGGCCATATCACCCCGAGCTTCTTAGTTAACCTGCACACTTGAGCACACCCTTAGGCACAAAAGCCACTGAAGAAAAGGACGCCGACAATCGTTTTACAGTCAAGTCCACCGGATAGAAGAATATGAAAAAGCTAAAGTAAATTGGGAAGTGTTTGAGACTGTAGAGAGTGGATGGAGAATTCAGGATTCAAAAGATTCTTTTACTGTTGTCTTCAACTTCCTATTTATAGAGATGGATTAGCATTTACAACATGATTAGTCAGTAACTAAGCTGATTTTCTCAATCCAGAAATTATTGGGATGGTTGATGATAATTGATGGGGAGTAGCAATCATAGATCGGCCCAATTACTCTGCTTTATTACCTCGCTAAGGAGTGCTTTTATCAAGCTATTGTCTTTACTAAAGTTCTCCACTGACTAGGCTGTGCGAGGGCCACGCTTGGCCGTGTGGCATGAAAGGCTGACATGGCATCCTGCTAATTCCAACTGGTAAGATATGCTTATTGGAAAAAATATTTGAAGCGTGGATATCATTTTATATGTATTCCATAGTGCATGAGACTTCATTCATAATTGTCTTCCATTTATAGGAAGTTTAGATATCTGCCCTCATGGTTTGGCATCATGACTGACATTTAGCTGTGCTAAGCCACTGGGAGATTGACTTTTCAAGAGTGTGTTATTTATCTAGATGGGAGATCTAGTCCAATAAACATATTTGACATATTTGCACTGGAAAATGAGGAGGTGTTCATATACACATGGACATGTGCACCTCTTCAATTTCCAATAAGGAAATGCCAATTAGACTGGTGTTATGTCTCTAGGTCTGGATAAATAGCATTATTGGACTTTTACTACCACTTGTTTGTTATCTGTTATTGATATCTAATCCAATGCTGTGAGTTTGCCATTCGTTCACTTCTTCTATAAAAAGGTCTCTGTCAAAAGCCAATGTTTTATTTATTAACTTCTCCAAATAGTAGGGCTGTCTCCAAATGCAAAGTATGCATTTGGGTTCCGAAGCTATGAGGAGCCACGCGATCACAAAATTGGATCACCTCAGCCTTTATCTTCAACCTTCGATTACCGTGTAGAATCACTAAAACTTGAGGATGAGATTGATCGAGTTCTGCTCCAATTAAAGAAGTCGCAGGATTTTGAATTTAGACTTGCTGAGGAA
>CAVNYN010237447.1:0-24679 GCA_963692815.1 Nyctanthes arbor-tristis | reverse complement strand
GACGTGTGCTCTTCCGATCTTGCTGTTGCAAGTTAACACCACTGGATTGCACACTAACAAGAAGTTGTGACTTGTGCATACACATTCTCACGAATATTGATATGTCCTACAGAGAATTGTTTCTTCAAACATGACAGAGAAACTCAAAAAAATAAAGAGTATCATTAATTTTCTTCATGCTCATTCTGAATTCAAAGTACCATTTCCACAAATAAGAAATAATGACTTTTCAAAATATAATGCAAATACTCCCTCCATCCCAAATATATAGTCCTGCTTTCCTTTTTAGGTTGCCCCAAATATATAGTCCTGCTTTCCTTTTTAGGTTGCCCCAAATATATTAGTCTTGTTTATAATTTGAGGAGTTAATTTTTGCACTTTTATCAAAATAACCTCATTTAATACATTTAGTAATAACTATTAGTTTCATTAAATAAGGATATATTGGAAAAATCACTTGTAGAATTTGCTTTTCCAATAACTTTTCTTAATCCTTGTGAAAAAACAAAGTGGACTACATATTTGGGACAGAGGGAGTAATTTTTTTTCTGCACTCTTTTCATTAATATCCAAAACACTTGGATGGCCTTGAGACTTAGATGTTTCTAACATAAATCAAATCCATTCTCTAATAATTTTGATTACACTCCATATCACACTTCCATTAATAAACTCTGGAATATTTTTTTAATAATTAAAAAATTTCACATGGTAATCTATCTCCACTAGGAAAGAATTACTTCAACTAGAATATATCCACCTCACAAAAACATGTCTTGTCCACTTTCCAGGAATCCATCAAAAACAATTACAATTTATACTTGCACCCTCTTCACAGTACCCTTATAATCTCCCAGGGAGCAGAATAAGATCATAATCTTATTCAACAAAATCTGTCCAATATAGATTATGCATTTAACATTTATATTTTTATGGTAGAATTTGAAGGATCCCCAAGATCCCAATAGTCAGAACTATTTTCACCAATGTTCTACAATTTCATTTCATATATCATTATAGAGTGATACTCCTTTAATCTTTTATCCTTAAATATCCTAGCACAATCAATGTCAACCTTTTCCTTTAATCAGGATACATAAATAATCCATCCCCTTTGTTCCCTTTCCTATCCTCCTCCTGGTTCCATTGTCACATTAAGACTCACAACTGCAAATGCTAAATTACTTTCGCTTCAGATTTAGCTAAATTGAACTTTCCAAATCCTTCATATTTTTACAATTTTGTAGGTTTGTATAACATTTCCATTAGGTCTCAACTGTATCTGCACCATCTTAATTCATCAGCATGTTCCTTTGTCAGGTTCCCCATGCAGCTACCCACCTAAATTTTTTATCTCCACATGTTAACTTGTCTCTCTCCACCTCATCCTATATTTTTAATACCAAGGTACGCTATGATGAAATCAATATTGTGTTATCTTGTACAAGACTCCAAAGCCAAACTATTCAAGTATTTTTCAAAAAATTAGAATTACCAGTCTCTTAGTGAAGGTTCAAATCTCCTACAACAAACATGACGGGGAATATTTGATTCACCTATGCTATGCATATGAGTATGTCCAAGATCATAATTTTGTTCTTTTCCCTACTATTTGTGGAGATACATGTTAATATCACAAAATTGGCTCTTTTCTCCTAATACAAGTCTAGCTAGCATAATCAAATACAAAACAGCTGGACTGTTTAACTTCTGCAACTTTGTTTTCTAAACACAGCCAAATAATTCATACTCCATTTTTTCCCTCCCTTTTCATAAACGGATCTCGTATTTCATAATCTTATTGCTCCCAGCACATTGCACATCTTGAATGTAAGTTCTGCACATGCCCACCTTCTAGATTTTAATATTTACATCCAAGTGCTACTGTAGTCCAGGTGCGATAAAAACACGCCAAATTTTTCCAAGATAAGGTTTATTCTGTTACTATGGTAGGGTAATTCTGGAAATCCTTTTCTTCATGGATTATATTGTCAGCGAATTATATTTTTTCCCAATTTTGAGTCATTGGTAATAGGATCTTCCTCTATTATATATGTTTTGATATATTTATTCGATTCATGTTTGATCACAATTCTCGTTACTTACACCATAATGGATATCCTATAGTTATTTTATAGCGACGCTTACGTTCACAATAATGAGCATCTAGAACTCATTTGTTTAATCATTATGAAGCTGTTAGCTATACTACAGATCTTAGGAATTGGAATTACTCATAAATTTTTTTCGTCTTTCTTTTCCAAACCTCATTCTATTATTTTAGAGCTAGTTATAAAGTTAACCCTACGGTCGGATTCACTGCGGGAAAGCAGTATACTAGTATAAATCTATACACTAGATTGAAAAAATATACGCTAACTTCTCAGAGATTGGGAATGCTTATGCGTCTAGACACTTGAACAATTATCTCTAACTAACTAGAGTCAAACTTTTTTCCACTAGAGTTTCACATAAAGGAATCGTCAATACTCAAAAAAATATTCTGAAGGATGTGATGTCTATGATATATTTTATATCAGTTTCTTCCTATTTCACTATTCCTTTCCTCTTTCTCCTTACAATCCGCACTTTTAAGATAGCAGTCTTCTCTCCAAATTATATCTCAACAAACACAAAGCATAGATTTGATATTCCTATAATTACATATATCACGAACATATCTTTAAACACTATACAGTTATGATATTCCACCTAAATCCGTCTGTCAGTTGAACACCGAAAGTTATCATTACCTTGAAAACCCAGATTTTTCTCCTTCTGAATAAAACCAAGATAATTTCTACCCTATAAAATTCAAAGCGCGTCCTCTAGATATCTTATATTGCACATATATGGTAATGGATATTTTTTTTTTAAAAAAAAAAGGGATATAGGAAATTGAATTACGGGAGACATCGCAGGACCAAACGGCGCCGTTATGGCCACGGTAGGTGCCAAGACGCTCGCCATTGTCGGCAAACCAGACGGTTGGAGTGTGGTCTTTTGCACACGAGAAGAGCAAATCCCCATCCCTATTATACCTCAAGAACGTCAATGGCCTCTCGTGCCCCTTCATCAATATTGGCCTCATCTTGGATCAAACGTTAATGTACTGCCAAATTAAGCACCTTTTTCTACTTTCAGATTTCTTCTGCCAGAATGAGTGTGAAACCCTAGTAGTGTCTTTCTTTTGAGGGAGGAAATAGTGGAAAATGGCCGCCGACCCGACCCGTTTTGCAAAATGGTCTTGGACCACTTTTTTACACTTTAAAATTGAATCCAATAAAACTAAATTTTGTCAATCACAAAATTACCCTTCCTCTTCCTCAGTACCGTTCGTCCCCAAAGCTGCCGGCTGATGGTGCTGAGCTCTTCCGATCTCGATTTTGTGAGGAAGCACAGAGATTAAAATATGAGCAGGAAAAATTGGGCAGCAGAAATTACTATCCTAAAGGATTTTGATTGGGACGAATTGAGGCAAGAAATCGAAAGCGATCCCGCTCTTCAATACCACTTGCTGCCTTACACAAGAGTTGCTTCTAAAAATCAAAGCGGCGTGCAAGAAGAATCTGAATCCTGGGACAAATTTCATGCTCCTCACTCCACTGGAAAATTCTTTAAGGTAAAGAAAACAAGTATTTCTAGTTGATCACTAAATGTCACAAGAAGCATTATGTTGAACAGGTCCTCCTTATTTTATTTTTATTTATTTATTTGAGCTTGAGAACATGGATGTTAGTTTCATGCGTTTAGTGAATGTTCATATATCTGGTGATAACTTTTTTTGAAGGAAAGGTGAACAATAAGAGTGCGATATCTGCTTATTTTATGGGTTTATTTTACACACTGCATAGAAGTAGCTAAAGTGTTTTATCATTTGTGTAGAAGAAAACCCACATGTTGATGGAGAATCAGGTGAACAATAGTAAAAACTGCTGATGGGATTGCATAAAATATGTATATATATTTTTATGGAAGCCTGTGGACGCAAGAATATGTTTGTAGATAAAGTAAAAACTATGTATAATTCAACCATCTGATATCAAAGTATTGAGTAAGATAATATTGTCAAGGAAATTCTGAGAAGCATGAGTTATCATGGAGTACTTGAATTTGGTATTGAAGTTCACTCCTACTAGAAAAGTTTATGCTATCGAATTGACAAAATGAAAATTCGAACATGTTAGCCCAAATGGACAAATTGTAGTCTTCAGGCACATGCAGGTTGGCATGAAAATAATATTAATATATATATATATATATATAAATGCTCCTCTTTTTTGAAAATATTTAAAAATGCTCTTGATAACATTTAAAGAGATTAGTGGTGCGACGTGCGTTGCACGTGTATGAGACTGCGTTGAAACATAATTTATGATACACTTCAATTCCCTTGTAATTCGACCATGTATATTCTCCCAGGAAAAAAATATTGAACTAGAATTGGTGATACTAATCACAAATCTCGTTAACCTATGTATATTACACAAATTTCCAACACTAATTTTCGAAAAATCAATTTTTGTTCAAAATAGAAACAAATTGATAGCAGGGGCATAACCCAAAAAATAATTTACCAATGTATTCGTATATATTTCTAGAAATTATTCAAATACCTTTCAAGCATCGATAGCCTCTGCAAACTTATATGAGCTTATAAAGAAATAAAAACAAAGTAATTAAACCATCATAAGTCAAAAATTAAGCAAAGAAAAGAGAGAATGAAGTATAAATAAGTAGAACCTACATATAATCAAGGAAAGCATAACACAAATACAAATGTTCTTTAGACAAAAGTGATGATAAGTCCAGTGAAGTTCTAATTGCCTGTCAAATGTACGAACACTTCTGCCTTCCGTTCATATATTACTGATTTATATAAAACATTGATTATCATATTCCGTACACCGCCGCCCGAAACCACTGCGAGGTAGTGAAAAAATAAAGAACACCGTGTCTCGTGAAATTGCAAAAAAGGAAAAAATTGAAATTGAAACTTAAATTGTAAAAAGAAGAATTCTTACCCAATCCAAGCTAGATTTCCACGAACCTATGATGACGTTCAGGATTCTGCTGCTGTTGTGGTTCAACAGAAAACAACGAAAAAAGAGGAAGTCTCTTATCTTTGAAAATAAACCAAGAAAGCTGTTGAAGCTATAAATCTTCAGTGAAACAAATAATTTCACAACCATACTTGACTGAAATAATGGTCAGCCCGTGAATGAAAATGATAAAAATAATGAGATTGAGCATTAAGCTATCAATTGAAGAAAATAGGTTCAATTCCGGAAACCAAAAAGAGGATAATTAAGTCGCATCTTCTTGACAATAAACCAAGCAACATGTTGAAGCAATAAATTTTCAGTGCAAAATATCAACTGTGAAGAAGAAGAATTGGCTTTCTTTGGGTTTGTAAAGGGGATCTATAGGCGGAAAGAGCTGAAATCCTTTCAGTTAAGGGGCAAAAGAAAAAGAAAAAGGGGAAAAGTAAATAGAAGTGGTTCTGTATATTGAATTCACCTTGCTGCAAAAAGTTTTGAAAATAATAATCTATTCAAAGTCTAACAAAATCAAATTTTATAATCGAAATGAGTAATTAGCAAACACCACAAAAGTATCATTTTAAGTTTAACCAATAGCAGTAAATAAAACTTTCAATGGCAAACAATTCAATGACTTGTTCTGTAAACCAATTTAATGAGAGAAGTAGCCATTTCATTAATTCTTGTTATGTAAACAATCGCATTAACAGAATGGACAAACTCACAAGAGTAATATCAGAGAAACAAGAATGAATGAAGATTACCGACATCCTAGATTCATGAAGTAAAATAATTCACGTAAAACAACCAAAAAAATTTTACAGTGGCGTTGCACCACCATTTTCTTGGACGGATGTCACAGGAGTAGACGATCCGCTCCTCTTGGAAACGCTAACACACCTAAGAGTTTCTGGCGGGCGTTTCGAGTAGAGGCGGTGGTGCGTGCTCCAGCGACGTGAAAAGAAGCGGTCGTTGTTATCGAAAAATCATGATTTCAAATAAATACTGGTGGCTGCTCGTGTGTGGCTGCCTCTGATGGCGTGGTGGCTGCTGCGGCGAGAGAAGGGGGCTGCCAGAATTTTTTGGTGAGGGCGTGGAGGGTTCTTGCTGCCAAAATCAATTTGGGGTCTGGGGAGGGGGTGGGAGATGGGTTAAGTGGATACTGTTCTATGAACAGTGCAATGAACAGTGAAATTCTATTTCCCACGTTTAATATAGTAGAGAAGATATGAGAAACTATTTCAAAAACTCTAAAATCAACCTTAATAATATCACAAGAAGGCTTTTTCTACAACCAGTTTTAAGAGTATTCTCATAAATGGGCTAGTTGGGGACGTAGCCATCATCTTGAGCTTTGGCTGGTTATCTCTTCATGCCTCAGAATGCATTCCTTAACCGTGTAATTACTCTAGCTGTGCTATGATTACCTTTATCATTTCCCGAATTGTTTTTGGCTTCTCTTTTTACTTGATTATTGCTTGTTTTTGTTTACTACTTTTTTTTTAAAAAATATTTATTGTTCTTTGTTTGTTTATCTTTTATTTTCACTTTGATGACTAGTTTAGTTCTTTTTCCGTTTCCTTGTTAAGGTTTTAACAATAATTACTGAATGCAGGAGAGACGGTACTTATTAAAGGAATTTCCTGAACTAGCTTCCGGTAAAGACTATTCCAAGGTTTTGGAGGTGGGATTTGGTAATGGCAGTACAACTTTTCCAATACTACGGTAGGCTTGAGCTGATTGCCTTTCATTTTATATGAAGTTTTATTTTCTTACACTTTCTAGCGTACTTTGTGGGCAGGTGATTCCTTCATTTGATGAGCCAGTGGAAGAATAGATTTGTAATTTTTTTCCATCCGTCTTTGAGATTACATTATAAAACATGCAACAATGTTTCTTTTCCTTTTCATTTTCAAAACAAAGTTAAAATTTCTTTGAGAGTTCAGTATGTTATGACGCAACTGTTTATGGTGGATAATCTCCTGGGCGTTTCTACATGGAACATATAGGAAAATAAACAACGATGTGATTGAAATTTGGCATGGAACAAATCCTGAATGTTTTTTTGACTAATTCCCAGATCAAGAGTCTGACAAACATACTTGGTTGATCTTTTTCTGTCGTTCCAGTGGATGTGTCTTAGTACAGTCATGAACCCTGTCAAAATATTAACAAACATATGATATGCTCTTGTCAGGACTAAGTACACATGATATTCTACAGAGGTTTCTATGAACTATTGCATCAAAGTCTTTCATATCATTGGTGCTCAACTTTGAAATTACCTTGCATTGGATAACAATTTGAAAATCTTCATATTGCATTCGTCTGGCTAAAAGCAGCCTCATAGAAGTAAGCCCAAGTCAACTAAGTGAAATCTTCTCAAATTTCCTCCAACCAGACCACCAGAAAATATGAGGTAAAAAAAGTACTCTAGAGAGAGATAAAGAAATCATTAGTGCTGATGACTCAATCTCTACTAGGCATCGTTTTCATCCATTCCAATGTGACTTTTCAACCCTTGGATTTCCCATGTGGTTGGCCTGCAACACTTGTAGAGGAAATTTCTTAGAGAATCAGTTTTTAGGCTTTCCAGGTATCACATTACATTATCCATGATATCTTTGATATTTCATGATTATAAGATTTTTTTCTTTCTTAAACACAGTAGTTAATTATGTTCTTTAATTTTTTTTTACTTTTACTTTTTAAACCCTTGTGAGGTTTATCCAGGTGAAAACAACTGTATGATAGATATCAATAGCCCTTCTGTCCCTTCCTGCTCTTAGGAATGTAAGTGCTGCATTGGGGGAATTGATTACATTACCTCGGTGCTTCACAGTTTGTTACTATTAGTTTACATTGTAATTCTCAGAAAGTGGCTCATGTGAATTTAAACGTCTGAGTATCATTCTATGTCTAATCTGTCAAATTTTTACATTATCAACCGCAAGACAAATGCAATCGTGAATTTGTTTTTTCCTAGCAATTAATTTTGCCATGAGTTACGTTATATTTACTTACTCTTGTTGCCTGCAGGGGAGACTGTGGTGTGTACGCAATCAAGTTTATTGAATTCATGAGTTCTGGATGGGATGCTAAGTATGTTGTTGACTTTTACATATCTGTTTGGAAGAAGAAATTAACAATCGAAATTCAAGTACTTGATTGTGATCCCTAGGCCTCTTTGTTTGTTGCTGCAAATGGCTAATTCCTGTAGGTCTGATCATGCTGACTATTCTTTGTTGTAAAATGTTATGTATGAATTGTTCGATCATATAAAATGTTTTTGTCCACTAGTTTTTTGGGTACAACCCCTTGTAAATGAATAGCTATGACATGTAGGCGTAGTTGTTGATTTTGTTGTGTATAACTTACACAACTGAGATATGGTATGACGAACAGTCTTCAATAGAAGTTTGGTTAAACTCCTTAGGTGTTTTGTCTAGGGAATGGCTATGTCAAAATGCAATATATACTTCTTATTGGTAAAGTCTGTCAGTAGGTCTTTTACCGGTCTGTTAACAGACTTGTAGACAGACCGGTCTGTTTATAGGTTTCTCAACAGACTCCTTAGCAGACTCGTATTTTTCGTTGACCATTTCGACCAATTCAATGTAGTTGAAGGATGAGTAACATTTAAGATTTATCGTCCTGTCATTATGAATATTGTTAAAAAGTAGTAGTTACGGTCCCCTTATTTGGAAATATAGCTCATCTCACTTGATATTCTAATATTGTGTTGTAGTCAATCAATGTAAAGAGATACAACGGATCTCAAGTTGAACAGATATTTGAAGGTTAAACATGAAAATTGGCTGTAACATGCCAAATTCAAGTGAATCTTGCCATAGACATTTGAAGGTTTAACGTGAAAATTGGTCGTAACATGCCAAATTCAAGTGAATCTTGCCATAGCCCTCGTTAATTAAACCTTTGGGCTGTATTGCTATCAAATACTACACTCAATTACTTATCAATACAAACCAATATGTGTAGAGGTCTGATAACTGACCGGTCTGTCTATCAGTCTTTTAACAGACCTATAAACAGACCGCTCTGTTTGGAGGTCAGTCGACAAACTCTTTGACAGACTCGTATCTTCCGTTCATCATTTCGTCTGATTCAATGTAGTTAAAGGAAGAGTTACATATAAATATCATCGCCCTATTGATTCCAACTCTCGTATTTTGTTAGATAAACTATCCACTGAATTATACAATATTGTGGTGAAACATAATCGGTTTCTTTTATTATACAAGTGTCTTTTGTTTATGAATTGGTTGCCTTTTAATGTTGTTGAGTTGCGGTGAAATGGATGTATGAATCATCTCTCTTCTCCAGTGCAAATAGTTTTTTTCAGTTTAGTTGAAGGAAGAATTACATGTAGCATCGTCTTATCGTTAAGAACCTTGTGTTTTGTTACTATTGCGGTCTTCGAATATGGAAGTACGATTAATCTCTATTCTAACTCAAGTTGAACTAATAAATGAAGGTTGCACGTGAAAATTATACGTAACATATCAAAGTCACTAAACTTGTCAAAATTTTCACTTTTATGCTGTTTTACTCTCAAATGCTACGCTCAAGTACTTATCAATACAAACCATTATATGCAAAGGCCTGATAACCAACCGGTCTGTTATTTGATCTGTTAACGGACCTACAAACAGACCGGTATATTTATAGGTCTGTCGACAGACCTACAAACAGATCGATCTGTCGATACACTTCCTGACATACATGTATCTTCCGTTTATCATTCCGCCTTGCTTAATTTAGCTAAAGGACGAGTTACATATAAAAATCATTAGCCTATTGGTACAAACATTGTCTTTTGTTAAATAAAAGATCCATTCAATTTTACAATGTTGTGGTGAAACATAATCGATTAACTACTAAGAAACACTGTATCCTTCAAGTTTCTTTTGTTATACGTGTGTCTTATATTACATGAATTGCTTGTCTTCTTTTAGTGTTGTTAAGAGCTCCTGAAAGGGATGTATGACTCATCTCAACAAAATAGTTGTTACCTATGATCATTTAGACCAAGTCAATTTAGCTTATGGTAGAGTGACATTACATATAACATCGTCCTATCGTTATGAATCTTGTGTATTGTTGTTGTTACGGTATGACTAAACTCTCTTCTTATTCTAATATATCAATGTAAAGAACTACAATGAATTCAAGTTGAACAAAAAATTAAAGGGTTCATGTGATAATTATGCCTAACATGTCAAAGTCACTAAACACGTAAAGAGGTTTGATAACTGACCGGTCTATTATTTGGTATGTTAACAGACCTACAGACAGACCTGTCTGTCTGTAGGTCTGTCGCCAGACTTACTGACAGACTCGTATCTGCTGTTTATCATTTCGCCTTATTCAATTTAGTTAAAGGAAGTGTTACATATGAAAATCATCGTCGTATCGGTACGAACCTTGTCTTTTGTTAGAAATACTATCTACTGAATTGTATAATGTTGTGGTGAAACACCATCGAGTGACTACGAAGAAACAATATATGCTTATCGATGTTTCTTTTATTATACAAGTGTCTTTTGTTTATGAATTAGTTGTCTTTTATTGTTGTTAACAGCTTTTGAAATGGAAGAATGACTCATCTCTCTTCTTATTCTAATGGTTATTGTTGTTGACTGTAAAGAGATACAATGAAACTAAAATTGAACAAAAAATTACAGCACTTCATGTGCAAATTGTACGAAAAGATGTCACATGACCATTAAAGAGCAACTTACTATCTTCTTATTCTCTTTTGAGTACGTCAACCTCGTCTTGTCCCACAAATTTCACTGAATTTGTCAACAGACCACCCGTAGTCTGTTAACAGACTCGTCGAGCGTTTGACCAAAAAAAGCCTACGCCTTCAAAATTTTTTGATATGTACTGTAACTTATGATCAATTTCCAGTACATCCAATAGTAAAAATGACATAGGAATTCATCCAAATGGTATAACAATCAAGAAACCCCAATGTAGAATAAATTAAAATCTATACAGTAAACTAAACAAAATGTGTATATAGATGTAAGAAGTCTTACCAAATAAATGAAGATTGTTTACTAGCTTTTCATTCTACTCTTCATTTTAGTGGCAGGAAGAAATTTTGACATCAAACATTATGCACAGATTTGGGAAATAAGGAAAAAAGTAGAACGATCAGTTTTGGAGGGAACCTATGCATATACTTACACTAATTGTATATATCATAAGAGTGTTTGAGAATTTTTCTTTTTATTGGTAAATAAGTTATTTTGATATTATACTAAGGATATTTTAGATATTTTAATATATTTGTGGTCTTTTAGACTTAGGAAGGCCATTTTGCATAAGTAATGTTTGACTGAGGCCATTTTGAAAAAACCCCTGAGCCTTTTGGAGCTAGAATTCACTGGAAAATGGCGGGGGCCGTGTGGCTACAACCCGATTCTTTAACCCAACCCGTTTATATATTTCAGCGACTTTTCTCTTTAGTAAATTCCATGAAAGGTCCCTACCTTTACAAAATATAGTAATTTTATCTCTTACTCTTTTTTACAACGTTTGAGTTCCCAACCTTTCAAAAACTCTCACATACATCGTCCCAACTTATATATAGGCCCACCTCTTGCGATCAGGTATAATGGGTGTGGTGCCTATTGGACAAATAGACTTCAAAAAATCAAGTGGTTTCACATGCAATATGTTTCCCCTTTTTCTTTTATTTTTTATTGTTCTTTTATCACTTTTCCCACGTTTATCTAACTTATTCCATTATTTTTATTACTTTTTCATCTTCATTTCTAACACCCTTTTTACATTCCTACATCCCTATCACATCTTCTATTATTATTTTACCATTATTTTTGATTAATTTCACAAATAGTCCCTAACCTTTGTACTTTTTATCAGTTAACTCCTCAATCTTTTTTTCCAATGCTGTTGGCCCCCACTCTTTCATAATTTCACTCATCATGTCCTTTTTGGCATTTAGACCCCTACATCTTTTTAAATAAAAACAAATAAAAAGGTTAATATCACAAATGGTCCCCAACTTTTGCACTTTCTATCCGCTAGATTCTCAACCTTTTCTTTCAATGTCATAGGCTCCCAACTTTTCATAAATTCACTCATAAGGTCATTTGTAACATTTTTTTCCATTACTTTTTAAATAACAACAGAAAGTCTAAAACATGGTAAAAATAAAAAGAAAACCTAGTTAACTACTCATTCTACTTTTATCTCTAATATGACCGAAGATTACAAATACATGAACAAAGTGAATGCCAAGTTAATACAAGTGACATCCATCCAACTTAAAAAATGAAAAAAAATAAAAAATAGAAAATAATTGAACAAAGTGAATGCCAAGTTAATACAAGCGACGTCAATCAAACTTAAATTGTGGGTTACGTGGGCCGATTAAATACCATGTGTCATGAAATTAATGGTTGGAGTCTTAAGTCTAGGATACTTTTAAAGTACTAGAAATTCCTAATGCCTTACTAATACGGTGTTAAACATAAATAATGCTATATAGCATTATTCATTTTGAAAACCAGAGTCTATTTCCAAAATTTTTTTAAAGTTTTGTAGCAAAACCTCCAAACATGTGTGTCATGTGTGGATGCACACTAAATATATTTAAAATACACGTGACGTGTATAAAATACACTAGTACATCTATACACACAACATATGATAGGAAGTTTTTGAAAATTTTCCATAAAAACCATTAAGCATTATGATTGAATTTGTTCTAACATCATTCTAAGGTCGGCGCTGACACTAATTGATCAAAGCATATGCTTAGGGGCCCAGTTGAATAGTTTAGAAAAGTTAACAGTCGAGAACAATAGTATAAAATAAATAATATTGGCCTATAAAATTCCCGATCCTTCTATAGAGATGTGACCTTTCCCTTTATATAGAGGTGACGCACATATGGCGCCCTGTTATTGGGGAACCAGAGGTGACGCACACATGGCGCCCTGTTATTGGGGAACCAGGGCCCCTGGTTCCCCAATAACAGGGCGCCATATGTGCGTGATCTCTCCCTAAGGGGAGATGTCACATCTTCTTAGAATTTTTCATAAAGTTCCTTAGCCTAGTGGTAAGGTAATATACTTTACCTTCTATCTTTAATTATAGATCAAAGTTTCAAATCCTTCTACTTGTACATTTGATTTTGCTTTTTCAAAGGTCCAATTTAATTTTTTTTTGTGTTTAATAATAATTACAATTCTTGTAAGTTTTATTAAATTTCAAATACTAAATACTAAATTTGTAGTATAATTTTATAAGAAAAGGGCCGTTTTATCGTTTTAGTAGTGTATATGTGCCTCTTATATGATAAAATATAACTGAGTGTCTTACAAATCGACAATTATTAAAGCATATTGAGATGAAAATTTCTTTCAATATTATTTAAAACGTTTACTTATTTTGTTCACTTTTTAAATATGAAAGTTAAATATTTAAAGTTCAAACCGTTAATATCGTGTTTAATCTAAAAATTTTTAAAAGAGGGCCGGCCCCCTTTAAATTTCGCATAGGCCCCCAAATCTAAGTGCCGGCCGTGCGCCATTCTATTGTTTCAATAGAATAGAAAGCTGCCATTTTGCATCTTAAAATTTTTTTCTGCCAGTTTCATCTCAAATTACCCTAACCAGTTGATAAATACAATTAGATGTATGAGACGTGTTGAATATTGCAACCAATATCAAGAGTAGCCAATTGAACAAATTTATTTCATTTAAGAAATATGCTTAACAAGACAAGTAACAGTACAAATCATTCACCGGTTCTTAAACCGGAATGACATTTAATAACTACTAATAATTAACTAAAACAGAATTCAATTAAACATCCAAATATTCCAACAATTTTTTGGTGACACATACCATTTCCTTTTTTACTTACATTTGCAACATTTCCCATAAATTTCTATCAAAGTGTATATAGATTACTGTTTGGTCCCTGCAAAGTATGCCAAAGGTCCAACGAAGGCAGCGTTTATATAAGTGGCAGGTTCTGAGTGACTATAATCCGTTCTATCATCTGGGAAAAAATCATTCTGGTTTGGACCTCCAACTAGGGCACCAGTTAAAATGTTCTGGTTCGGGTTTGCTGTGTAGAAGAATGGTTGAAAACCGCCCTCACAACCAAAAGATTGAGGATGAATTGCCTGTGAGGGTAAAGACGATCCTCTATGATGAATTCTTCGCGGGAAATTTGTTCCGTACCCAACCATGTATGACATTTTTAGGGGATTTTCTCCTAATATGTAGTCAACCTGCATAAATTAATAGGATAAGTAATCAACAAAGACATCCTATCAATAAGCTGGTAAGTTATTATGTCAATTGTCCAATTAAAAACATCTATCTATTATGACAAAGGTCCACATTAGTCAATTTGGTAGGAGTGCATGAGTTGAGATTAATTATTAGATGTATGTAAAGTAGATATTGTGACAAAGGTCCCCAATCTAATGACCTAATAACAAGTTACTCCTCTACTTTTAATGTTGATCAGATTAGATCCCACAATATATATTAATTAATTATGGTAGCACAATCATGTCGAATCATTACCCAAAAACAGAAAGAATCCGAATCCGAATCCAAATCTTTATTAAAGCAACATCTACTACTCATATTTCCAACTTCACAAGCTAAATTCATTTATTAAGCTAATGTCAAAAAACCTCGTACATGATATATTGACATGTTGGGTCTATGAATTGATAAAAGAAAGTTAAGTTGGGACATTCCCTAAGATTCAAAACTTAACGAACTTACTTGTTTCTTTGCCAGGGCGCGCAAAGTTCTTGAAGTGACCAATAAGTTTCCGCAGTTGAAAGAATACTTTGCAGTTGCCATATATTTAGAATAGGTTGTAAGCAAGTAGGTTATACTTGTCACGTACTGCAAATTACTTGCACTTAATTTATACATCAACCCTCCTGCATCATCATATATAAATATACATGTCGATTATTTCACAAATACAACAAATTTGAAAACATCCATTCTTTTAAAAATAAAGTAGGATGTGTTTATACCCTGCGTATATTGCGTAGTTGAATAAGGAGAATTGGGAAGAATTTTGCAGATGAAGTCTTCAGCTTGGTGAATGAATGGCTGAAACGCCTGATTTCTCTCCACCAAGAATCTCTGCACCAAAATAAGTGAATGAATTTTCAATGTGAAAAATTAGTAACTGTAATAATTTAAAAGCTGGTCTAGATATTAACTTGAAAAAGTTAAGGATTGAAAGTATAAATATGTTAAGTGGTCAAAAGAAAATAAAAAAGTTCTTCCATTATTGAAAGAATAGATGTCTCACCCTTGAAAGGAAAACATAAGCACCAGCAAATTTGTTGTCCCAACTAAAAATGTCAGTTGCATCATTAGCCCCCAAACTTCTAATGAAATTCATATAAGACACATCATTTGTTGCTCTATAAAGCCATGCAGCTCCCCACAACAATTCATCCTATAGTAAATGAAGAACATGAAAAATGAAATGTAATAAGCTCATAGGGCAAAATTTGCATCCATTTAACACCGTCTACTTACCGTGTTTTATATATCAAAAGTATGCTCCGTACGTACCTTATAACCGGAATATGAGCAATAAAAAGGGCAAACAGCAGATCCGAGTGAATCACTATATGCTCCTCTATATTGAATTGCGAATTGCATAACCTTCTTCGCAGTTCTCAATAGCACCTTCGAGTAAACGGGGTCAACTTTTCGGAACACCATCGAGGCAGCAGCCAATGCAGCCGCAGTTTCTCCAGCTACGTCTGATCCCGGATTGCTTGGTGACACCGAATACACACTCCGTACGGTGTCCATGTCCTCCGGTCTCTCCCAACATTTGTGGTCCGCATTCGGGTCACCTACACCGACGTAGAGATGTCCCGGCGTCGCCGTCGCACACTTGAGTAGGTAGTCGGTTGCCCAACGGATAGCTACTCGAGCCGATTGTAATTGTGGGCCCATTTTCTTGCCATACTCCAGAGTGGACCAGGCTAGCATTGTAGTGGTGAAGGACATGGGGAAATTGAATTTTAAGTTGTCTCCGGCATCATAGTAGCCTCCGGTTAAGTCCACCTATACGCCAACATAATTAACAATAATTATTAGACATATTCTTAGTCACATTTTTAATTTTTTCTTTTCTATTTGGTCAGACTTATATATATATATGTGTGTATATATATATAATCATTATGGTACATGATTATGGAGTGAATCGGGCAATTTAATTGGTGCAAACATAACGTATGCCACTTTTCATGCATATATACGTTTGTGTCTCTTTACACGCTATTCTCGAAATAAATTACATACTAAATTCATCAGTCTCTCAAATTACGTTTGTGTCTTTTACGTTTGGAAATACCCCTCTATATTTACTCATGAAATTACATGTGGGCATGTACGTTGTGTGAGTAAAGGTGTTTCCATAAGAGAGGTACCCGATATCAATACTGCACTATATATAAGCAAATATGAAATCAAAAGATATGTATAGACTGATATGTACGTGGTATCGAGTGTTTAAGTATATGATATGAAAGACTACAAACAGAAAGATATATGCTTTTCGAGAATAGAGAGGGGATGGTAGCGTACATGAGCAAGGGAACCATCGGAGAGTCCGGAGTTGGACCGCCACGTAATTTGCTGGCCTTTAGGGAGCCTGCCTGATCTCTGCCCTTCAAAGAACAAAATGGACTTGGCCAAAGCATCTCTATAATTGGGAGCTGCTTCAACTCCACCAAATTGCCAAGAACAAATTGTGAGAGATAAGAAGAAGATAATGTGAAGGAGGGCTCCCTTTCTAAATGCCATTTTGCTTAATTAGAGTTCTGAATTAAACACTAATTGAGCAGATGGCTTTTGCTGATTATATGGTTAGTGAAATTAACAAGGAGAATATATGCCTTATATATAGACTTAGTAGAATCAATTGCAAACCGCAAATCATGGCTTTTCAATCAAGTATACTTTTGTTTACTTTATAAATTAGGAAGAATTTTATCACTAATTTCGATTTACTATATCAGTTAATTAAGAGGAATTTTGCATTAAATATAGATGTATATGGGCTAGTCACGTAATTGGGCGTTTACATACATGATATATATATTAAAATCAAAATAGATGGGAGTTTTGGACTTTTAGCATGCGTGATATATTAATGTTAACAAAATAAACAGTCCAATTCAAATATCACCTTTAAATGTTGTTTGAATTGTACTATAGTAGTTAGATACTCACGTTATGGATAAGAGGTTTAAATACCAAAAAAAAAAAAATATCATCTTTAAATAGTTATTAGTAGGTTTCAGACAATATACGTTAGCTACTAACCGCTAATTTGAACACATCACCACATCAGCTGTTGGTATTATGTCACGCTATTTGCTTGGTACCATAAATACTTTAATCAAATTCATTTATATAATTCGTTCCGTCTATAACTTAGATTTCGTCCACAATATGTGCTTTAACTACAAAGAGAAACAAAAGAATGTGAGGAAGAAGAAAAAGAAAACGAGAATATTAACGATGGTGACCGTCCTACAAATTTCAACGGCCTCTTTGAAAATTTCTGCATTTTAGGCAAGCTAGACACCATCCCATGCCTAGTTTACATGTGCAAACGTTTTATGAACGAACGTAAACGAGAATTTGATTCCATTCCATGATCCTTGTTGGTACAATAAAAGCATGTCTGGGATAATTTAAGGAGTTAAGTAGACGTAGAGGTTCTAAAATGTGTTTGTTTACCCGCATATGGCAATTGTGACCTACGAAATGAGTGGTTAAAATATGATATTTGATTTTCTTATTTATCTTAACAATCCAATTATGGAAACAGAGATGCGTTCCATAAAAAAAGTGCCTCTAGGATAATTGGTGGACACGTAACAATAGGGGAAAACATATGTTTATTTCTTGTTAGGCAACATAATAATGAGGTCATCCGTTTTTGATACAAGGTGAGATAGAAGAGAGGATGGACATGTGTGGTTTGAATCTGAGACTTTCTACTCGAAACTTGAGTATTTAACCACTGCGTCACAATTCAAACCACCATAATGAGGGCATCTGGTTCTAGACAAACGAAGATAATGAGACTTCAAAATTCTGGTTTCCTCTCCAATTGAACCATACTTGCAAAAGCTCAAATGGTTTGACGAGGACGACACATCAGTAGTAATAAAAAAATAATATAATAATCGAGATCAAAGTATATAACAACATCAACTAATTAGCCCATGTTTGCAAATCAATTTTGTTTTAAAATAAAAATTGGTTAAACACAAATCATATTCGCATATTTCATGAAACCACATGTATTATACTGACCTTCATCATTTAATTTCACTTATTCTCTTTTTTATTTCTCATTCGACTCATTATAATGAGTTTGCAAACGGGGGCTTAATCGTATTCAAGACCGCATAAAAATTACAAGTTATAACTTATACATGCACAGCCATGTGTCATGGAGCTTAACCGTATTCAAGAACGCAGATGGGGGCTTAATCCAAGCGAATAATCATGGGTGTTGGCGGGAGTGTGTGTGCTTGGTCTATGCCCGACCACTATCGATCGATGGCATGCCAAAAAGAAGCTACCTCGTGCAAGCCAAAAGCAAATGGCCAAAAAATGAAAAACCGCAAAAACAACGGCCACCTTTTTCGAAATTTGGCGTAAGAACGCGCGACTGGCGGAGGAGGGGGCCGCCCTTAGATCGCGCAAAGAAATCGGCGCCAAAGTTCGTTAATGCTTTTTTAATAATTAAAGGATGAGTGCAATGTGTTGCTTGCTTTTGTAAGACAAATTAACCCATTGGCTATTGCTTTTACTTGATCTCATCATCTCATATAAGATTCATCAATATTGGGATCATCTTCTTAGTTCTTATCATAATAATATTTCTCCCCATTCTTTAGGACTAAGCCTTTCATTTTTCCTTTTATCTAATTATCTACACATTTTAAACTCACACATTGCTAACTGACTTCAAATTTATAGCATTGTATATTACCATTACTGTAGAACGAGTAGTTTGTTAAGTTGACAAGAAACGATTTTTTTTCTACGAACTAGTTGTCACTACAAGGAATAAGCCCAATAGCCGTTACTCGAGTCGTATCAAAATGTGTATATGTCGCCGCAAATGTGTGATAGTAGCGACAAAGTCGCCTGCGAATGTCGCGGTTAAAAACTGGTGATAGTAGATCTATAGCGGCGACTCGTGTCGCAGCAATCTAGGAGCCACCCAATAGAGGCGACACAGTCGCGGCTGTATGATCGATGAGTTTCGGCCATTAAAAAAAAAATATTAAACCGACCGCCACTATTTAGCCCTACATGACCTCCCCCCCAGCCCAGCCCCATAGCCCAGACTTTTTCATCCATATTTAATTAAATATTATTTGTCCATGTGAGGAGTCGAACCCTGTACCTTGAATGTAAAGACATGGTACTTCACCAACTGGACTAGCTTGACTTTTGATTATTACCTTGCTATTATAATATATATTATACAGATTATTAAAACTATAGTGACGAATATCTTCCCTATAACAACGATTTTCCTTCGCTAAATACAAAAACAAAGAAGAGAAATTTTCCCGTCAATCATATAAAGACGATATTTATGAGTCGTCGTTTTAGATCAAGAAATATAGCGACTACTTTTACACTTCGTCTCTATAGATACTAATATACAACGGCGACATCATTTGTTGTCTCTGTAGATGCATCCTACAGTGACGATGATGTCGCCGGTATAGGGTGAGGACTGCTGCGGCGACTTAAAATCGCCGCTGTAGTCAACGTTATAACAACGACATCTGACGTCGTCGTAAAATATCGGCGCTATAACTCCCATTTCTTGTAAGGTGTGAGAAAAATATGTAGATTCCGCTAAATTGGTCTGCTTATAATTAAACTAGATTTGATCGCCTTTTAAGTTTGTACGACCGTTTAATAGTATCAAATGTGTTTCGTGAATTATTGGTGTTTTTTTAAATTTTCACTTTGTAAAATATGAATCTTTTAGCGAAGTGAACTAATAATCATGTAACATCAAAAGTCAACAATTAAGGCTGACTTTTTAAGGGCCATAACCGTTGGCTCCTAACCCCTCGGGCCCCTCCCTATTTGAAGTGTTTTATTTTTATTTTTTTTTATTTTTTTCCTTTTCCTTTATTTTTTTCCCTTGGTGGGGCGGGGTGGGTCTACAATGAAATGATGGTACATGATGAGTCCTGCTATGGAGACGAGAGGCCTCATACACATATAGCCCTTTATTATTGGGGGATCAAGGAGGTCGGGGGTGGGTCTGTAATGAAATGATGGTACATGATGAGTCTCACTATGGAGACGAGAGACCTCATGCACACATAGCCCCCTGTGATTGGGGATCAAAGGGGCCTCTTCATCCCCAATAACAGGGGGTCATGTGTGTATAAGGCCTCTATAAGAGCATTTTATATGTTTGCCAAACACATTAATGTTAATGAGTTAGAAAATACTATCCGTAAGTAATCATTTAAACAAGTTTTTATAAAATATAGGTAAATTTATAATTTTACCCATATGTATTGTATGATTAAGAAAAAAAATAATTTAAGGATAAAATAGTAAATTTACCTCATGTTGTAAATGATTATCTGAATGGTTACTTACAAATAGCAGAACTCTAATGAGTTTTCTTTCAACAACCTTCCAAATATAGGAATCGAGTTGGACTGTAACCAGAAATTGTAAGTCACGGAGGTGCCTTTTATTTTGATTTAATTTAGATGTAAAAGATTTTTAAATACTTCACTACAAATAAAAGGACTCTTAAATACTCGATACTTTTGACTAATTAGGGATCTACATATAGATTCAAGGTTATCAATTTGTTATTTAATTTAGTTCATAAATCTCATGTGAGTTCTTAATTGATCAAGTATACCAAATACTCAATATTCTTAGAGTACTAAAATTTTTTCTGTTAGGTTGTGAGCAGAATTTGCAAGGCGCGTCGGTGCCATCTATTTTAATTTGATTTAATATGTTATTATTATGGTTATATAAGTTGAATGGATATTTGGCTAAAATACATAAAAATGTATAAAAATGATCACCCACTAAATATATAGTAGGATTATTTTGTCATATGCACACGTGGCATAAGATTATTGCGAAAACCTATACACAGTTAGCCCCATATATGTAGGGGTCTACATAATTGTCCCAATAATCTCTTACCATTTGTGTGTATAGCATGAGATCAATAATGATTTTACGCCAGATGTATAGCGAGATTATCCCGTTTTAATGCACAAGTAATGAGAGGTTATTGTGGAAACTTACACACAGTGGGTTCTCTGTATGTGGGGGTTCACACAGTTATCCCAATAATCTCCTGTCATGTGTCTATAGCGGGATAATCCCGCTATATATCTGGCGGGAGATCATTACTAAAATGTAAGCCAAGTCACACATAAATTTTTTTATCTACATATTTTATAAGGTACAACTACTTTTCATTTATTATTATTTGCGCATTCTCATATTTCAAAAAAATCGATCTCTACGTATTTGATGAAAAGCCTAATATATGGATATAGACTATCTAGCCGTCTCCCGACTCATCCAATACAATAAAGCTTCAAAATCCTATAGGAAGCATATTCAAGATATCATCGTTAATTTAACCCAATTGTGAATTGTGTAATAATCTCCTGTTTCGTGTCCGTCTGGTGAGATAATCTTGCTAGACATATAACGAGAGATCGTGACTAGAAGTATAAGTGGAAGAGCAGTGATCAATAAACAATTGCTGTATTCCTTCAAAAAAAATTAAAAAAATAAATAAATGATTGTTGTACGGTTAATTTTCTTTTGTTTAGAAGTCTTGAAACTTTATGGTAGCAAAACATTGTTCTTAAGATCTCGGACTTAAAGATGGAAATTGGTTTTTCCCGATTAAACACTATTACAATAAAATTTCTGATTGAAAAAAAGTATATTAAAAAAAAAAGTGATGCGCCAACAACATAGACATATGATGAACAATATTCAAATCAAGTCCAATTAAAACCTTGAGATGACATTGCTGTGTGAGCCGAAATCTGATGTGTAGTTAATATGACAGTGCCACATTAACTGAAGGGTTTATATTTTTCTCGTCTAGAAGGAGGACATTTTTGCTATAATAATGTATATGGATACATAAATCTTTTTTTTTTTTGGAAAGGTGGATACATAAATCTTAATAATAAAACAAAATAATGTTATGTTTGCATGTCAGTTTTTTTTTTCTTTTTTCAAAATTTGAGTTTTCAATTTATCTTCAATTTTGTATTTTATATTGCGTAATTTAAAGAAATTTTTGGATGTTTTTAATCTATTTTTTTACACACACAACATTTAAATGAATAAAACATTGTTTCGAGTTTTTTCCATTAAAAAAAACCTTTCTTGTGCGAAAATAAGAAAGAGGAAATGCCCTAAATTTTTTCTATTTCATTTAGAATATAAATTAAATTCATAGACAAAAATACCTTAACTTGAGGAAAAATGCACTTGGCTAATTTCTAGACAATATAAAAAATCGGTCTCGGTCAAATGCAAGAATAAAGGCTTTAACGATAGGTTGATTAAAGAAACAGCTAAAACCAATATAAATATATGATTGAATATTTAATTAATTCGTATATATCGTCACTAGAAATCTTGTTTGCTTTTATCCGTGCAGTATGACTCCCTTCGCTTCTTTTCAGGCATTGCACTTGGCTTTGAATTAAGTGTCGCTATACAATTACACTGGACGTACTGAAACTTATATCATGATTTACAAACGAATGAACGATGTGAAAAGAATTACAAACCTGAAGTTAATGATATATAAAAACCAGACTAGAACACAAGAATACAAAGTTAACATTATTTTTGTATACGTGTGTTTCACAAAAGTAACTCAATGAAACGTGCTAATTAGCATCCGTATATGTTAGTACCCAATAAAACGAGCGTACTTAAATAGAAACACTTGATTTAAGAGAAAATTAATGAACTCCAGTATATATTTTGTAGAAGTGGAGAAAAGTTATAAATACACAGCCCTGTGATAACTCATTGGCCATATAGAAAAATTGCATCTAGACTTCATCTGTCTTTTTGTTTTTTCCTCCCCCGGGGGGTGGGGGGGTGTTCGAGACAAGGTCAGGGGCTCTAGATGACCACCTCAGTAGCCTGGGCTGCCACTAATTAAACTCAAAGATTTGTTTGCTTAATATAGCACTTACCTAACCAAATAATTTAGGACGATCAATATATAAATATATAATAAATATATATGTATATGTGTGTGTATATATATATTTATATACACACACAAAAATTTAATACACAAGAATTGTGTTTCTTGAGCAATCAGCTATTAACTTTTGCGACTGCGCGCCGATGCATGCATGGGAAGAAATCACCAAACTTATAATATTGTCAAGAACTTGAATTCTCATGCATTTTTTATGTCACTTATTACTTCAAAAGCTTTGGGTTAAACTTGTACTCCACTCAAGTTTTCTAGAGTCAGAGCTACATTTGATTCTCATTATTATAATGAGATCTCATCAAATAAAGTTGCTGTAATTTAATACGAACTAGAAATGTATATGGTTATAACTGAGCATAGTCAAATAAAGAATAAGTAAGACAACAAGAGAAGTAAAATGAAAATCAAACACCCATGGCTTTTTATATTATGTGTCCAATTAGGGTTGATAAAATGATTCATCGAGCCATATTCGTGATTGCTAGCTAATTAGCGAGCCGAGAGATGAAATTGGGCTCATGCTCACTTTTTTGCGAGCTGAGCCTGAGCCAGCTTGCGAGCAGCTTTATGAGCTCATACTTTTCACCAGCTGCTCGTGAGTTTTCAGTGGCTTGCTTGTGTTTGGGCTGGCCTTTTAGGCGAGTCGAGCTGAGCCAGCTTGCCATTTTGAGCCAGCGTTCGGGCTAGGGCTCATGCTATCCTCTTGGCAAGCAAGAGTCGAGAAAAGCTCCACGAACCTGCTCATAAGTCTCGTTAAGTTTTCGACTCACGAGCCATTTTGCCAAAACTATGTCCAATAAAGTGTAAATGATTTAAATATATGAACTCATATTTATTATTTAATACATATTAATTTTTTAGCAAACCACGTAGTATGGAAATTTTATTCAACACTAGTTGAAGGTCGTGCATTGCACGTTCTTTGTTTGTACTTTTGTATTTTTTTAGCTTAGATATCTTATATTTTCATCATTCATTATTATTATTATTTTGAATAAATCATTCAGCATTGTTGAACATTAATGAATTAAGTAAATATTTAAGAGAAAACAAAATGACACCATATATATAACATAGAGGCAAAATGAATTAAGTGATATCGAAGTATAAAGTTCCCAACAAACTAATTCAATTTGAGGATTTTCAACTATTAGATGAACCAATTATTGAGTAAATGTTATTTAAAGTTCTAATCCATATAATTTCTACGATGTGAATATTTAAATTTATAACATTGAAAATAGATAAATAGAAAGAAAAAGAAGTTA
>CAVNYN010237435.1:0-22641 GCA_963692815.1 Nyctanthes arbor-tristis | reverse complement strand
CTCCTTCCACCCATTTAATCGTTTCCAAATTCTATCCTTGATGAAGGATATAATTTCTTTCTTCTTTCTACCCAGCAAGGATGACAACCCGAGATAGAACTCATTACCATCTGCTGCTCCATCTCCCAAGAATGAGCAAATAGCATGTCGTCGATCAGCAGGAACATTCGAGCTAAAAGAGAGGACAGACTTCTAGAGATTTATCGCTTGACTAGACTCAACCTTATCAGCATGTAACAAATTTGGGCCCTATAGACTAGTCAAGCGATTACATCTAACAAATTTTCTAAGGAAATTGATCAGGCTCCAAAAATGCAGCTTGATAACTCACGTGGCGAGCATCTAACAAAAGCAAAGTTTTTAGAAGAACTATTACATCTAGCACTAATAGTTAGCCTGAAACTAAACATAAAGAGATACGTATTGGACACCAAATTTTCTAAGGAGATAGATTAAGCTCTAAAAATGGAGTCTGATCGCTCATGTGGCACAAATCTAATAAAGGCAGCCCCAAAGAAAGGCTCTAAAAATAGAGTCTGGTCTTTCTCCTTAGAAAGATTGCTATATCTAACATTCAACTATAATGAAACAAAACAGCAAAACATGCCCAAAAATTACATTATCATTAAAAGTCACCTAAATAACACGTCTCTTGCACTTTTAGATGTAGAAATTTTAATTAGATATTCACAATTTACTTTTCAAACAATTTTTCACAAACAAATTATCTCACAAATTGCCTTTGTCTCCATTACTCTTGAATTGAATATACAGACATGAGGAAAATTTTGGCACCCCAGCTTCCCTGACAGCTCTATGGTTTCATGCTAAACCAGCATCCACCAACCTTTTTTTGTGATTATGTAGTAATTTGACAATTAGTTGAAATTACTAAACAAGAAGTAATTATTAAAAATTAGAAAACTTATTATTTATCAATTCGCGCTCCTTTTTTAGCCTCTTCAGCTTCTTCTTTCGACACTCCCTCTTTGAATTTCTTCGGCAAATCCTCAATCAATTCCTTGGCTTCCTTTTGTCCTTCAACGCCAAATTAGTCAAAGTCCTAACCCCCTAACTTCTTTGATAGTATTAATTCTAGTATCGGCCAGCACGTCGTTGATAACCACGTCTAACCAGCCATATTATCTGATTTGTCGTTGACCAGATCTTCCAAAAGCAGGGTCGTAGAAATGGGAGGGGACTCAGGGTTCGAGTCAAGAGTTAGGCAATTCGCATTCCATCCTTGAGTATAGAGTTTTTAGATCCCACACCGATTATTTAGTTTGCTAACTTTCAATTTATTATCTACGAAAAAGGGTCGAACGAAGGTCTACGACATTAATAACGAAATGGGGTATTGGGTTAAGAAATGGGACCTTCAAGTCTTTTGGGATGTCAAAATGGGACTTAAAACTAAAGAAAAAATGCTTATGAAAAAATTGGGCCCTTTCTAGTATTGGGCCTAACACGGCTGCCTTACAGGCCTAACTACAAAGCAGGCTCTGACTGTGAAGGAGGAAGTATTAAGGGTGGGACGGGAAGGAGGGAGTATTAAGGCTGGGATGGTTGGTGTCTGTTGGTGGGACTGGCACGGGTGCAACTTGTTAGGTTGATACTTGAAGGTGTGATAGCCAGTCATTGTTCAATGGTGCCATGACTGGTTGATATTTAGCGGTGCGATGATGAGTTGATACTCAGAGTGCGACAACTAGTTGATACGATGCCTGATCGATACTTGGCAGTGCAACAGGAAGTTGACATGACGACTGGTCAATATCTGTCTGGTTTGTGCATCAACATGTTGATAATTTTCAAATTATGAAAAGAAAAGAATTGGCCTGGAAATAAATTAAAATGAATTATGCAAAAAATAAATTTGCAGAAATGCACATATACATATTTGCATAAAGTTGAGTATATTTGCAATTCCTCACAATTCACGGTATTTTTATGTTGTTACCCAAATTTGACCTTTTTATTTTATTAAAGAATCCAAATTTTTATTTTAAAACCCAACTGAACCCAATGTAATGAAAAGCCCGTCATAATTGTCAACATCTATAAGCAAAACATTGTTAGTCTATTTGATGTGTATAATGATGTCTAAAAAGGTTTAAATAAATTAAAAAATTTTAATGTAGTTAAAAATAGTTTTCCACCTGTGCGTTGCGCGATTGCTTATAAATTAATTTTTTATTTTTAAGTGTTAATTTAACTATTATTAATAGCTGAATTAATGTATTTTAATTTTTTTGGGTCAATTTTTCAATTGTAGGAACTTTTTTTTTTTTAATGAAACCAACAGTACCTATTACTGTAAGATAGTACATTAATCATCGTTGTACAATAATTGAATCGTATGTTAAAGGATGTCAAGAAAAATGAACTTTTGATCATAGTCATGGTTATGATATACATAAAAATAATTTTAAGAACAATACCACAGACACAACAAAATGAACTAATTCAAATTACGAAATACTTCCTTATAGATAACATTTATATATTGCAAAAAAAAAAAAAATCTAATTGATTTTGTTAAATACTGAATGCACTGAAACGCTAAAATCTACCTATCCCGCCCCAATTACAGATAGCAGATAATTTGGATATATAAAACCAAAGAACCCTAATTGATAATCTGCTAAAAATCAAATACAGAGCCCAATCGTTTAAAGAGGGATGGAAATTAGATAATAGGATAATATCAAGAATTTTCAAGGGGAAGTAGATCGGATTAGGATTCTTTGCTAAGAAAAACCGAGCCTTTCATCCTTCAATGAGAGAGAACAATGAGAGTGCGTAGTAATCCCCAGGAACAGATTGGATATGATAAGAACAAATCAAAAATGAAGGGGAAAAAAGAAAGAAATCAAGCTTTACTGCATTGGTCACCGCAAGAATAATTAGAATGACCAAAATGTCTTTACTAAGTGCAATTTAGGTGGGAAAATTGCAGGTAAAATTTACCGCAGGACCTCTCATTGTTATAAATGCTGCCAACACCTAAACACAATGATTAAATAAAGGTTAATTTTCCCTCTAGATCTCCAACCTTTCAACTTTATATCAATTTTGTCCCCATTCTTTTTTTTTCACATACTAAGTCCCCAACCTTTCATTTATTATTGTGTTATGTCCCCAATGCCACTTTTCATCCCTAACTTTTCAATTTTCACCAGTATCACCTATAAAAATGACTATTATAGCCTTGATTCTTTATTTCCACTATAAGTTTCTAACCTTCCAATTTTTATACTATTTTATCCCCATCATTTTTGGGCTCATAGGAGTCTGAACATTTAATTTTTTATCGTGTTATATCCCCATTAAGATTTTCCATACATAATATTTTAATTTTTACTTTTTTTTTAAACTGTCCATGACATTTTTAACATTTTATCGTGTTATATCCCCATTAATATTTTAATTTTTACTATTAATATATATTAAAATAAACATTATATCATTAATTATTTAAATAAAAAGATAGAACAATATACAATAAAAAGTCCACCCACTCTAACTCATTTCAGTACAACCCAATTATAATAGTCGAAAATAATGATAACAAAAAACTCAATCTATAATGGTATTAATGGACATTAAATCTGCGTCGAAGAAAGTTATCGATCAAAGTATCAGCATGACGAATCGAATCTAATTTCTTGATCTACCACAAATCATGTGGTGGATATGGAATGGGTAAATCCACCCAAAAAATATTGATTTTTGATTTATAAAAATAAACATAATCTTGATACTTTAACTCTAATTTAATTACTTGTTCCCCATTGTGAATTCACCCTAATTTGCCCCCCGATTTGTTATCTGTCTCAATATCTGATTCACCAATTGTGGATCTACAAAAAGTTAGAATTAGCACATAAAGGTTCGGTTTCATTTTTGTGATGAAATGAAAAATTCGATTTGATATGTTGCACCGACTCTCTGATCGGAAACATATTTTTACTAAGATTAGGTATCCATCAAATTTGGTGTAAATAGAGTTTTCTGTCATCACTACGGGTTAGGATGTGTAGAATTCTTATATTATATTATTCTTTATTTTTTACTTTTATTTAAAAAATTAAGAGTACAATGACAACTTTAATAGGATTTGACATTAGTAATTGAAAGGTTAATGACGGAAGGTGTTATTAGGGACATAACGTAATAATAAATGAAAGGTTAAGGGTCCTATACGCCTAATTTAATTAATTAGTCTTAATATACCCTAGTTAACAAGTAATTTTAATTTTAATTAATTAGGCTTAATAAACCCTGGTCAGCAATTAAATGAATGAATTGACAAAGGGTATCCAATTGGAATACTTCAGTGCATTCTAATTTACATTAAACTGATTTAATTGTAAGCAAGAACCAAATGAAGTTTTAAATTGTAGAATATTATGTTCTTCCTGTATGTATATGCAAAAGGACTAAGTTGGCAGCTTGCGCCAAACCCTTATATATGGAGATGGTAAGACAATAAAAGGAATCAATGAGAACAATACAGTGACTGACTGGCATGGATTGCTAGCATTCATATGTCTGGATATTACCACTGAATCATCGAGGGCGTATCAATAGCCATTGTATCCTACTCGAAATAATTAAAAAAGAATCAAGTTCGAGCGTACTTTACAGGAATTTTAGAGATCGGGGACTAAAATGTCAGGAAATAAAACGTGAAGGAAGAAAAAGAAAAGAAAAGAAAAAAAGAAATAGACTGGTGCGGCCACACCGCCTCCTGGAGCGCTAGCGCCAGTGTGGAATTTCTGGGTAGAAGATGCAGTGCGCCTGCACTGCAATGCAGGAATCGGGCAGAATCTCCAGTGCGGCCGCACCTATGATAGCCTCAATCCCACATCGCTTGGGTGAAGAAAAAGAGACCAGTTCTTAAGTTAAGAGATCTACTCCATCTGACTTGAGGCTTTTTGGGTGAGAGCCCAAGAGCAAAACATGCAGGCTAGACCCAAAGTGGACAATATCATGTCAAAGTAGAGCGGATCGTTACAGATGGTATCAGAGAAGTACCCAACCAGAAGTGGCCAATGAGGACATTGGGCCCCCTTAGGTAGGGTGATTGTGACAGCCTCAATCCCACATCGCTTGGGTAGAGAAAAGGAGACTAGTTCTTAAGTTAAGAGATCCACTCTATCTAACATGTGGCCTTTTGGGTGAGAACCCAAGTGTAATGACTCGCTCCACTTTGATATGATATTATCCGCTTTGGGCCTAGCCTACAAAGTTTTACTCTTGGATTCTCACCCAAAAGGTCTCATGTCAGATGTAGTAGGTCTCTTGGCTTATAAACTGGTCTCACTTTCTCTACCCAAGTGATGTGGAATTGAGGCTGTCACAATCATCCCACCTAAGGGGGCCCAACGTCCTCGTTGGCCACCCTTCTGGTTGGGCTTAGCTCTGATACCATCTGTAACGACCTGCTCTACTTTGACATGATATTGTCCGCTTTGGGCCTCGCTCGCACGGTTTTACTCTTGGGTTCTCACCCAAAAGGCCTCATGTCAGTTAGAGTAGGCCTTTTGGGAGAGAAATCGAGTTATATTCGCACAGAAATGTGATAAATTTCTAGAGAAAATGCGAGTTGATATCGGAACTAATAAAAGAGTTGGATTCGAAGTCTCAGTAGATGATGCTTTGATGTTTAGTGGGAGACTTTGCACCCCAAATGACGGGCCCATTAGGAATGAGATCTTGAGTGAAGCTCATTCTATCCCATATGTGGTGCATCCTGGTGGGACGAAGATGTATAGAGATCTGCGTGATACGTTGTGGTGGAGAAACATGAAAGGGAGCATCACAGAGTTTGTGTCGAAATGCCTAGTATGCCATCAAGTTATAACAGAGCATCAGAGGCCTTCGGGACTATTGAATCCTTTGGAAATCCCTGAATGGAAATGGGAGAAAATTTCCATGGATTTTGTGGTTAGCCTTCAGAGATCGCCCAAAGGTCATGATGCCATTTGGGTTATAGTCGATCGAATTACGAAATCGGCTCATTTTCTGCCGATCCAGATGACTTTCAGTTTGGATCAACTTGCTCAGATTTACGTTAGGGAGGTTGTCTGACTTCATGGGGTGCCAGCATCCATTGTATCAGACAGAGATCCCAGGTTCACTTCGAGGTTTTGGAGAAGCCTCCAGACGGCTATGGGGACCAAGTTAAATTTCAATACAGCTTATCATCCACAGATGGATGGGCAGTCCAAACGGACTATCCAAGTGTTGGAAGACATGTTAAGAGCTTGTGCACTAGATATGGGAGGTAAATGGGAAAGGCATCTACCATTGGTAGAATTTGCCTATAACAATAGTTATCAGGCAACTATCGGCATGGCTCCATATGAAGCTTTGTATGACTGACGTTGTCATTCTCCATTTTACTGGGATGAAGTTGGTGAGAAAAAATTGTTAGGACCATATTTAGTTCAGAAAACAGTTAAGAATGTTGATAAAATCAGAACGAGAATCAAGGCAGCTCAAGGCCGACAAAAGAGTTATGCGGATAAGAAAAGAAAAGATATTGAATATCAGGTCGGAGATAAAGTGTTTCTTAAAGTGGCCCTATGAAAGGTGTTTTGCGATTTGGGAAAAAGGGAAAGTTGAGGCCTAGATTCATTGGGCCTTTCAAAATACTTGAGAAAGTTGGAAATGTGGCTTATCGATTGGCTCTGCCACTAGAATTATCTGTAGTGCATAGTGTGTTTCACGTCTCCATGCTCAAGAAATATGTCCACGACTCAAGCTACTTGGTTAGTACCCAATCAGTGGATGTGAGAACAGACTTAACTTATAATGAGGTGCCAGTATGTATTATAGAAAGAAAACTACAAACTGTTAAGAGACGAGAGGTTCCTTTTGTCAAAATCCAGTGAAATAAACATGGGGTAGATGAGGCTACTTGGGAGAAAGAAGAAGATATACTAGCCAAGTATCTTGACATCATAGACATTGTAAGTTAAATTTTGAGGACAATTTTTTTAAGAGGGTAATGTTGTAGCGACCTAATATTTTTTGATGAAAAAATTGTAAACGCGTTTTATAAAGTCGCTATAATCTTTCGGTAAACAATTTTATAGTCGCACTCGTCTAGTTAACTTTGAAGCCCAAATTTTATGCGTTCGTCTCGAGCCCGTAAATTTCCAAGGCGCCTCATTGTCTAAATTTCTTTTGATAGTCCATTTACATAATTTTTGGCCAAATATAGCCCATTTTCCTGCACAAATTAGCAAGCGTTTGAAACCCTTATTTTTCTATAACAATACTTCGAATCTTTCCATCCTTGAGAAACAATTAGACAGTCGAAGGGAAATCAATCACCATGTAAATTCATTCTTATCACCTAAATTGATACTAGTCCTCTCAACTCTCACCAAGCAAACTGTCATCAACTCAATCATCTTGAAATTTTCCATCCAATTGATAGACAAACAAACTCAATTTACTCTAATTTTCCTTCCTCATCTCCTCAAGAATCAGTATAAATAGGGCCATCTTTCATCTTTTTCTTCTAGAAGAAAATCATTCAATTTCCCTAGACTCTTGTGTGTTGTTTCATTCTAGTTGGTAAGTCTCTCTTGCTAGAGCCACACAGGAATAACACGCCGCCGGCAACCCGAACCTGAAACTCACTAGAAATTCCATCACATTCATACATATATAGAGCATACACAACTACACAGCCAAACTCCATTGAAATACATGCATCCTCACGCCCCGCACCATCACTTGAGTCGCCGGCAGCAATGGGTTTGCCGGAACCCCTTCCCGTCGCGTTACTTCTCATCCTGTCCCTTTAAAACCACTGTTAAACCACAACCTATTGCCGGAAACCCCCCAACTCTGGCCAAAATAGCTCGAACCCGTGACCCCTTGTGCCTCAAAACTCACCCGCCAGAAAACCCCCCAACAAGCCGTGACCGCACCCACGAACCACCACCCCCAGCCACGACCGCTCTGCCACATCCACGAACCTTTGAACCTAGCTAGTACAATCTCCATTCACGCACTCATCAACACTCAAACCCACAGCCCACCATCGTTCTCTCTCTCTCTCTCAAGCGCACTCTCTCTCTCTCGTCCCTGAAACGCCCCTGTTCTCTGCCTCCCAATTGTACCGAATTGGGAGCAAATGACAAGAATTGTCATTTTTAACTTAATTCTATTTGCAACTTCAGTCCTCCATAATGCTATTATAGTCATTTTTAGTCCTACACTTAGTTCTTAGACTCTAGTTGGTCCAAAATCCTTATTTCAAAATGAAATCAGCCCCACAGTTACTTCTTGCTGATTTTTAGTCCCCCAATTCTTGGAATACTCTTTTTTAGCCGAAAAGTTTCGAGAATTTTGTTTTAAGTCCAAAACTTTTGTTGTTCACCATTTAAGTCCCTACTTTTATGTAACTTTAATATTTCCAAATTCCTAACTAAAATTATTTATTTTGTAGACGAGGCGCGAGTGTAATTAATCAATTTCAAGACTTTTTGCTCAAAACTTGAAAAGCTCTTTCGAGGTAGGTTCCTTCTTTATAAAAGTTATTTAATTAAAATTGCGCATTTCTAGTTAACTTCTGTGGCAATTATGTGCATTTAACTGTAATTATGAGAATTATGCGATATGCATGAGATTAATTATTTTATACAAAGAATGAGAATATTTTACATAAGCATGAGAACTTGCATATTAAATGTATGAAAACGTGCATCTTGACTGTACAATTTTATCTGAGAATTGAGATTCTGGATTTGAGAAATTAATTACATGTTTATGTGTGTTATTGCTATTTAAGTTGACTATTATATGCGCTGAACCTACTGAGTATTTCTATGAAATACTCACCCCTTTTGTAAATTGATAAATTTTCAGATTTTGGAGCCGGTGGCACGTATGGTGGTGGATATTGATTTGATCAGTCATTTAATTATTTCAGCTTTATTTAAGATTTTATCATCAAGACTTTAATACATTTGATTTGGGGATTTGTATAAAGAACAAATTTTGTTATTTTATAAGAATTTCCGCAATTTACCGTTATTTTCTAGCGGTCAGATTATTTGAAAAGTTGTTAGAAAAAGATTTAACTAACATTCCAGGTATTTAGAACTCGGGGTGTTACAGTTTGGTATCAAAGAGGGTCTACGTTCCTGTAGACTTGAAAAAAAATTTATTTTTTAAAAAAAAAATATATTTTTTTGCTATTTTATTTGTTGTTAGAATTCTAATTGAGATGAATAGTCACAAAACTAAAGGCTCTGTCAACAAGACCTAAACTGTCTAAGGCTAGAAAGGGACTTAAGTGGTCCACGTGACCCCTCTTCCTACCTGGGGGCCGATAGTTGTGCACTATTCAAATTAATTGGAAAGAAGACAACAGATTTTTCCAAAAAAAAAAAAAAAAGAGATCCTCCTCCACCATCCGCTCCGCCAGCTCCAAGGTAAAGAAATAATTTAAGATTTTAGAAATTATTTTCAGATACTTTTAGAAAGAACCAGATATATTAAGAAATAAAGAATAAAGATATTGTATCCGATAAAGAATTTAGAAGAGTTTGAGCATAATATATCTTTTGAATATTTTCTTAGTCCTCAAATTTAACTTAAGAAATTAAGAGAACCCCATTAAGATAGATTTTGCATAATTGGGATTACAGATATGGCACACGGATGGGAACCTAAAGTTGCTATTGTGACTAGGAGGGCATATGAAGAATTTGCTAGAAATCACGAGGAAACCATTGGAGAGCATGTTCATCGCTTCTACACAACTCTGGAGAAGGCTACTCTTTGGGGGTATCATAGAGATGACACCGATGTCGTTAACGATTTGATTGACACATTTGTCGGATTAGAGCATAAAGTTGCAAGCGACATACATTGGGATATGTTTCATGTAGACTAGTTAGATCTCACATTGGGCCTTTACTGTGTGAGACATTGGTGGCATATTTTGATCCCCGCCTAGAACATCTTTTGCAGCAACAAAATGCTCAAGCTCAGAAAGAAGAGAATTCAGAAGAGGATCCAGAGGAAGAGGATTTGGAAGAGGATCCAGAAGAAGAGGATGAACCAGAAGAAGAGATGTCGGGACCCGTTGAGATGCTTGATGAGGAGATGCTTGAGCAGGAAGAGGAGGAGATGCCTGAACCGGATGTGGTGTCTGAGCCAGAGTCTTGTGTTACAGATAGTAATGATGATGTTAAGATATAGTAGTAGCTGTTTCTTTTCAGTTGCCTAGTTGTATTTCATTTCATTATTGTTATTTCCTTATTGAAGGATTCTTAAAATTATTAATAAAAGATTTTTTCATTTTCTACATTGAGTTTATCGTATGTTATTACTATTTTTGGTTGTGCGTATTTTCAAGACTATTTTCAAGACATCACAATTTTGTTAATATCTATTTTGTAAAGGAAATGGCATGCAACAACCAATCTAACATCATCAGAGACTTATTGCAAACTGTCGAAGAACTAAGATAGGCTCAGGCTTAGGATCAGGCACAGGCTCCGGCACCCGTAGCTCCTCAAGTTACTCCGACAGTGCCTGTAATTGAGTAGTTTCGGAGATACCGCCCACCCACTTTTGGTGGCGGTAATAACCCTTTGGCTGTCGAGGAATGGTTGAGGGCCATAGAGAAAATTTTCAAGCACATCTCTTGTCCTAGAGATCAAAAGGTTCTGTGTGCATAGTTCGTACTGGTCGGAAAGGCTAGCCATTGGTGGGACTCGGTGTTGCGCTATGCTCTGCATTTGGTTGAGACAGATGAAAAGAAGGCGAGCCGTTTTGAGAAGGGTTTGCTCCCAGAGATTAGGTAGATCGTGAGTGTTCTTGAGCTACCTACCTATTTGGAGGTAGTGAAGAAAGCTCAAGCAGTTGCCTTTTCAGGAGTTAGGTTTGGAAGGCAGCAACCTCACAATAATCAAATGAAGAGAAAGTGGCTTGAACAGAATCAGAATAAAGGCCAGCCTCAGCATAAAAAGCCAAATACCAGACCAAGTGGGGGTCAGACTGGTGGCACAATTCCTCAATGCCCCAAGTGTAAGAAGTTTCATCGAGGAGAATGCTCGTGGGGGAAGAGGGTGTGCTATAAATGTGGACAACCTGGCCATTTTGAGAATGAATGTTGCAATATGCCAGCAAAGAATCCAGTGCAGAATAAGAATGTAGAATAGGCTAAGAAAGGCAAGGCTAGGGTATTCGCTATGACCCATGAGGAAGCTACTGAGGGCCCAGATGTTGTCGTAGGTATACTAACTGTCTCTGGTATTCCTGTTTATGCCTTGATTGATTCTGCTGCGACCCATTCTTTCATATCCACTTTATGCCTAACTAGAATAAATTTGGTAGGTGAAAGAACTGATAATACAGAATGGCTCCTAAGGAGTTGCAAGAGTTGAAGATACAGTTAGAGGAATTATTAGAGAAAGGGTTTATAAGGTCTAGCGTGTCACCATGGGGAGCTCCGGTCTTGTTTGTGTAAAAAAGAAAGACGGGAGCATAAGGTTGTGCATTGATTATAGGGAGTTGAACAAGCTGATGATGAAGAATAAATACCCACTCTTGGGGATTGAGGATCTATTTGATCAATTGAAGGGTGCCGGTATATTTTCAAAGATCGATTTGAGGTCAAGATATCACCAACTGAAAATTAAGATGGGAGATATACCCAAGACGGCATTTAGGACCCGCTATGGGCATTATGAGTTTACAGTAATACCATTTGGTCTGACTAATGCCCCTGCGGCATTCATGGACCTAATGAATAGGGTCTTCCATCAATACTTGGATAAATTTGTCATCGTTTTTATTGATGACATATTGATATATTCAAGGGATGTTGAGCAACACAAAGACCACTCAAGGGTAGGAGAGGCTCTACACTAAATTCAAGAAATGTGAGTTTTGACTGGAACAACTTGGCTTTTTGGGGCACATTGTGATAGCTAGAGGAATGGAAGTGGATCCTTCTAAGGTGGAGGCAGTAATGAATTGTCCAAAACCTGCTAATATTGGAGAAGTCCGCAGTTTTCTTGGATTAGCCGGTTATTATAGATTTATATAAGGCTTCTCTAAGATAGCATGTCCTTTGACTCAATTGACTCGAAAAGCAGTTAAATTCCAGTTGTTTGATAAGTGCGAGCAAAGTTTCAAAGTGTTGAAGGACAGATTGGTAACGGCACCAGTTTTGACTATACCTGATGGTTCTGATGGCTTTGTCATCTACAGTGATGCATCTAAACTAGGGTTGGGTTGTGTACTGATGCAAAAGGGAAAGGTGATAGCTTATGCGTCAAGGCAATTGAAGCATTATGAGGAGAATTATCCGATGCATAATTTAGAACTCACAGCAGTAGTGCACGCTTTGAAGATTTGGCGTCACTACTTATATGGGAGCAAGTGTGAAATTTACACTGACCACAAGAGGCTGAAATACTTCTTCACTCAGAAGGAGTTAAATATGAGGTAACATGGTATCAGAGCTGAGCCCAACCAGAAGTGTGGCCAACGAGGATGTTGGGCCTCCTTTAAGTGGGGTGATTGTGACAGCCTCAATCCCACATCGCTTGGGTAGAGAAAAGGAGACCAATTCTTAAGTTAAGAGATCCATTCCATCTGACATGAGGCATTTTGGGTTGAAACCCAAGAGCAAAACTGTATGGGCTAGGCCCAAAGCGGACAATATCATGTCAAAGTGAACCTGGTCGTTACAGATGGTATCAAATCCACTTTGACCCACTCTACTTTGATATGATATTTTTCCACTTTAGGCCTAACCCGCACAGTTTTGATCTTGGGTTCAAACCCAAAAGGCCTCATGTCAGTTGGAGTAGGTCTTTTGGCATATAAACTGGTCTCACTTTCTCTACCCAATCAATGTGGGATTGAGGCTATCACAATCACCACACCTAAGGGAGCCCAACGTCCTCGTTAGCCACACTTCTGGTTGGGCTCTACTCTGATACCATCTGTAATGACCCAGTCCACTTTGACATGATATTGTCCGCTTTGGGCCTAGCCTGTATGGTTTTGCTCTTGGGTTCTCACCCAAAAGGCCCCACGTCAGTTGGAGTAGGTCTCTTGGTATATAAACTTGTCTCACTTTCTCTACCCAAGCGATATGGGATTGAGGCTATCACTGCACCGATGGACTGTGTGGCCACACCCCCTTCAACGCTCGGATTTCTTTTATTTTCCTTGTTTCTATAGTATTCTTTTTATGGTAAAACTTGTACACGATTTTTACTCTTTCTCTTAGGGTTTTTAGACCTTATATAAAGGGGTCATGTCTTAGGATTCATATTACATCATACAATAATTTACTTTTACAACAAAGACAAGTTTGGACAAAGATTTTCCCGAGTGATCCCACAAGGCTAACTTTTCCTTTCTTCCAGTTCGAGGGGATGCTGTTGCTACTTCTTGTTTTTAATTAATTATTCTAGTAACATTGTCTCTTACTCTTTTGTGAAATTACTTGTGTTATTCTATTTTCTTTATTTATGAATGTTGATTGTTTGACCTAGTTTAGGCCTGCTACGTTAAACGATTGGTTTTCTATTGCTAGAGTCGGGGTTTCAATCCATAATTGTTGTTTCTTCTAATTCTCCTAGCAACTAGTGATTATTAATCATTAGAGATAACACAACCTATGTTAAATAGATCGAGCTTGTGAATTTATTGCTTAGATAAACTTATTTTCCTAATTCTTCATTCAATCATTGTTCTAAATCTGGAAAGCTTATTCTATGTTGTCCAAACAATTAGGTCTAATTAAAGAGCTTGTTTTAATTAGATACACTTATGGAAAAATCCGGGTAGCAGAGCTTATTGTTATCTAGAGTTAATAGTTTTGTAAGAAAGTAGGAATGACATCGCCATTGCTTTCTATCTTTTATGTGAAGTACACAATTGAACCAAGAACTGAAATTAACGTTTATGTCTTTGTGAATATTCAACGTCATAAGTGCTCTATCGGAGACGAGAATTGGAGAGTTTTTCACTGAAGTAGGCAATTGGATGGCCAATCTAACTTAGCACATCCCTAATGCTGACTTTGGATGCATCACAGGAAATCTCCAAAGGTAGAGAAAAATCCGGTAAGACTAGTAAGGGAGCTGATGTCAGCATACACTTAATGTTCTGAAAAGCCTTATTCACTACAGGTGTCCACAAGAAAGAATTGCCTTTGATGCAGTCGGTGATTGAGACATGATAGAACTAAAGTGTGGTAAGAACAACGATAGAAAGGTGCCAAACCACAGAGACTCTGAGCCTTTGTAAGTGTACTCAGAGTGGGTCAATCTTGAATAGCTTCTATCTCTAATTAATCAATAGATATACCTGCGGCTGAAACTTCAAAACCCAAGAAAATAATTTTGTCTTGCAAGAAGCTGAACTTTTTGGGTGCAGTATAAACTTTTTTAGCCCTTAAAATCTCAAGAATGGATCACATATGCTGAAGATATTTAGGTATAGACTTGTTGTATAACAAGATATCATCAAAATAGACGACTACACAAGTGCTAATCAGTGGACGAAGTGCTTGATTCATAACCCGTATAAAGTTGCTGGGAGCATTTGAAAGACCGAAAGGCATGACGAGCCATTCAAACAACAATTCACGTGTCTTGAATACTGTCTTCCATTCATCCACTAGTCTAATCTGAATCTGATAATAATCACTTTTGAGATCAAGTTTAGTAAAGATTACGACACAACTTAACTGATCCAACAAATCATCGAGATGAGGAATAAGAAATCAATAGCGGACGGTGAACTTATTAGTAGCTCAGCTATCGACACACATTCTCTATAAGCCGTCCTTCTTGGGTACCAAAAGTGCAGGAATGGCACAAGGACATAAACTTTCACGAATAAATCCTCATTGTAACAACTCTTCAACCTGACGCCGTAATTCCTCATGTTCATCGGACTTATACGGTAATGTGGCTTACTAGGTAAAGAAACCCCAAGAACTAGATCAATTTAATGCAAATATCACGTAATAAAGGCAAACCTTGAGACAAATCTGGAGGAAAGCCCTCTGAAAATTCAGTAAATAAGAGTGCAACAATGCTATTTGACAGATCATGTCCCAATAGTATGTAAACATATTATGTGTTAACTTCTCATGTTGTGTTAACATTTCATGTTCAAATTCCCATTTGGAGAGGAAAAGAACCTGTTTAGGGGCCTAAGAAGGTGTAGAATTCCCCTTTTTGGCTGAACCACCTGTGGAAAAAGTGGAAGGCAGAGCATCGAGGGAAGAAGCACAATTTTCAAACTATTGAGCATGAAACTGTAAGTATTCTTCCAACCATCGTCAATAACCGAGCGATCAAACTACCACGGACATCCCAATAAGATATGACAAGCATCCATAGGCACGATGTCAATTCAAATATCATCCACGTACTTACCACCGATAGATAGGTGCACAAGAGCACATCAATTAATGGTAATAATAACTTATCCCTTTTGAAGCCATGCAAGCTGTAGCGACCAGGAAAATTTAAATTTAATTTTATTACATTAACTCGTGTTGCTATGACTTCCTCTACTTTTAAAAATTGTCATGCACTCGTCTAGTCGAATTGAATTATGTTATGGGAACAGAAACTATGTAACTTAACAATAAGTTTAAAATTCAACCTAAATAACTCGAAATGCATCAAACTAAATCCTAACGAATTAATTTCAAAAATCTCAATTTCTAATAAGTCCCTATATGAACCAAAAACTTTCAAAATCTTAAATTTTGGTCCCTCTTCTTCCATTTGAGCTAAAATATATAAAGCCTCAAAGTCTTCATTTTCTCCCTCTTGAGCCCATTTTATCACAGCAATAGGTAACTTATCTTTCCCCTCTCTTCATCTTCTCCATAATCAATAACTAACAATGCATTACTTTCCTTGAGAAGAAACACATCAATAAACTTTCAAGGATCATCAAGCTTCAAGAATCAACTCAAGAATCCAACAAGAACAACGTAATCATCACTATTTTCTCCTAGTTTCCTCAAGCAAATATCATTCATAAATCTCTCATTTAAAACTAGTTGTATATACCATATGTAATTTCAACTTCATTAACAAGAGACTCCAATATATATATATTTATATATATATTTATATATATATATATATATGCATATTTATATATATAAATATATATATATTTATATATATATGCATATTTCTTTCTTCTTCTTCTTCTCAAATATCAGTAAACAAGCTAAAAAAAATTAAAACAAAAGGAGAAGAATAGTACTGTGAAGAACCAAGCAAACCCAAAATTTGGCTCACCTTTATCTTTTCACCAAATACCGTAAAATTGGTCCTCTAACCATGAGAAACACAAATATGTAAATATTTTGGCCGGAAACCCGAAACCACCAGTTCCTCAGCCATAAACCGCCACTAGACTTTTGAAAACTTACCTCTTTGCGAAGAGCTCGTTGAGAGCTTTCTATTCCACCAATTTTTGCTTCCAATCGCCAGAGTTTTTGGTCGAAATTTTGGTCCTAGAAAGTCTAGCCATGTTTGACTCTTTCTGTCTCGTACACTATGTTCTTTTCCACTCCGGTTAATGACCAAAAAATATTAGATCTAGGATATTAACTATTGCGTTTTATGTTTCAGTCCTTGAAAGATTTAAAAACATACAAGTAAGTCCTAAACTAATGGTCAACTCAAGTCTTGCCTTGGAATATTTCCAAGACATCTAACTTACTCCTAAAGTTATATTTCAGTCAAAATACACCCCCAAATATTTTAAATAATTAAATTTCGACCCCAAACTTTCAGATTTTACATAATTGGTCCCTAAACTTTAATTCTAATCATTTAAGTCTTTAAACTTTTAATTCAAATTTAATTGACCCTCAAATTGTTCAAACATATTAAATTAAAGCCCTCTAACTATTATAAATATGCAACTTAACCCTTAAAGAATTTAATTTCTTCATTAAGGTCCTAAATACTAAACCAATCAAATTAATTGTAAACTCTAACATTCATAAGTGATCAATTAGATCTTTAAACAATTTAAGAATCCAAAATTTCAACACTTTAACTTTCATAAACATTCTATTAACTCCTTAAAGCTTAATATTTTCCCTTCAATGATAGTTTAAAGATACTAAATCACTTTAAACTTTTATTTGCTAGACGAGGGCCCTTTAAACTCCAAGCTTTTGTAGCATCACTGCTCGCGCAATATTTCAAGCACACTTTTTCAAGACTGTTGAGGTGGGTTTACATTACATAAATTTTAGTTAATTGATCACGTCTCTTCCTTAAGTGTTGATTATGGTTGTAACTTGAATGCATGAAATGATTTTCCCAAAGACCGTAAATTAGTCCGGGGTCAAAAGTAGGCCCTTGGGATAGCCCACTGTGCAATTATGATTACTAGCGCTATGTATATTGTCTGAGACCACAAATTGGTCTAGGGTTGAAAGTAGGAGCTTGGGATGGCCCACAGTGCAACTTTGAAAAATTTTAAAGTTTAAAGAGTAAAGTTTACGATTATGATCTCATAACTGGATTGACGTGAATTAACTAGCTTGCCCCACCGAGTAGAATGTTATTATTATTCTCATCCCAACTTTCCTTTCTTCCAAGTTAAGGGGCTTATCGTGGTCCAAGTGACGAGCGGGGCCAATTAAATATTTTGACTAAATGTTTTGTAATGCCCTCTTTCGCTAAATACTTCAATGGTATTATATTTTCACCAATTACTTTTATTGACAACTATAAATATACATTTTGAGCATTACATATATGAAATTATCATCATGTTTCTGTACATATTCTATTCTTATTAGTTTCTCTATTTCAAAAAAAAAAAAAAATTACTCGCTAAGTTCAGATCCAATTTCTGAACTGCCTCATTGGATACAACATTCTCACAAGACTCAGAATCAATGATGAAGCGGCAAAACTTACCGTTAACAATGCAAGTTGAAGAGAAGAGATTTTGACATTGTAGAGTAGCTATATCATTTTTCAGAGCCAAACAAGTGCACTGTAGAACTAAAGCTTGACTCACATCACCTCGTAACATCTCCTCTTGTGCATCATCATTATCACCCGAATTAAAAAATGGAACCAAGTCATACTTCTCTTCAGTACCATTATCCACAAGCAAGTCCCTCTTTACAACTTTGTTTAGGCTAGCATCACATCAATGTCCAATTTTGTACCATGAGAATACATAGCTGGTGTTGCTGCCATGCTACATGACCACAAGGTAGATGCTATAGAGCTGTTGCCCATAAGCATTTATTGCACAACGTTGCCCCATGTCGCCGTAACACCTTTCCTCTTCAATTGCTTCTCCAATAATAGGGCTCGTTGATGAGCTTCTAAGACGTTTTCTAGCATGAAGACATTTAAAGTATCCTAGAATTGCAATTTCATGCCACCAATGCACCGAGATACCAATTGATCATTGGTTTCCATAAGATCATTCAGTGCCATCAACTAATAGAATTACTCTGTATAGTCATATATCGTTTGAGTTCCCTAAAGTAAATTTTGAATTTTTTGATAAAAAATTCGCATATGATAATTTTACGGTAGGAAATTAGCCTTCAAGTGTTTCTTTAGCTTTGCCCAAGACTCCAATTTTAGCTTACCTTGACGTGTGCAGGTGATTTTAAATTGTTGCCATGCCTGGAATTCGGTACTTCCTTGAAGTCTAAAATTTCTTCCACTGCACAAAGCCAATCCAAAAATTACTCCACCTCCAAACCACTATGAAATTCTAGAATATCAATTCTAAATCTTGAATCCCATCGCCTATCATCTTCACCACGAGCTTGACAATCCAAATCTAACGAAACAAATAGATTGTTAATTGAAGTAGTTTGCTCGTCACTTGAGGATTCTGCCACCACCGCCTCGAGCCCCATGCCTATGGCCAGCACCATCGCCCACAGCAACTCACACGCCACCACCAGTATTGGCTCGGCCACAGCATCCCATTACTCGACCACCCCGATGTCGACCAGTCAAGATTTCTAAAACCTAGGTACTTTGAGTGTCTATTGTGGCCATACGTTGTGTCAACATGTCGATCTATTGACGGACCTAAACATCATTCCCCCGAGCTTCATCAGGAAAAGCATCGTTAGTTGGTTGTATCCTCAGAGGCATATTCTTGGAGCGTAGACTGTCTTTGATACCAACTGATGTAGTGGAGCGTAAACCTGGCTTCGATACCAACAACATAGCAGAAGCATGAAAAGAGTGGATATTAAAAAAAAACTCATTGATTCGTGATGAATACCGAATTGTAAAGAGAAGAAAAGAGTTCTTGAAAGAACACGAATTTTATTGATCAAACTATTCAATCTACTAAAACTGATACAAGAATGCCTTATTTATAAGACTATAATTCTACTGACTAGAGGAACAAGAATAAATCCTCATCATATTAGGATTATAATAAAATAAATAAGATCCTAATTGTTCTAAGAATAGAATAAAACGAAGAAAAATAGTAGTAGTAAAAATCATAATTGAAAGTATGGAAAGTGGTCGATAGGCATCTACAAGTTGACTAAGCATAAAGCGTGGCCACGTCATGTTCGATCGTACTTATCCAAATAATTCAGTGCTTGATGTACTACTCCATCACATACCCAATCATTCATACACATATTTGTCAATGTAAAGGTTATGAGTTAGAAGCATGGCAAGCTTTTCAATGCATAATTATTATAATTATTATTTTATTATTTCTTTTGTTCTTGTGTTTTATGGTAGATTACTTGCTTGGGACAATCAAGTACTTAAATTTGGGGGAATTTGATGAGTGTGTTTTTACATACTATTTTTGGCCTTCTTACATGAGAAATACTTAGCATATGAACGGATTTCTACCCAATTTTATGTAAATATGGCCATTGTTGGTAAAAATGTGAATTGGATGCCATTGGAGATTGTGCTTAAGAGTTTTAAGGTGAAAACGCCAAATTTGAAAAGTTTAGGCCGAATTTAAATTTTTTAGAAAAAAAAAATAAAGCCTCATGCCAAGTGTTTGAAACATATGAGGACCAAAATTGAGCAGCGTCAAATAATTTCAGACCTCCATGAAAGGGTTGGAGTCATGAAGGACCAAATTTAGAAGAAATAGAATATTGGATCAAAAAGGCGAAGTTTATATGAAAAGGTTGTGGTCAGATTGCAACATGCTTGTTACAACCTGCCTACTAGAGAGATGGATTGTTGTAGCTTGTGGTCAACCAATGCAATGCATTCTACAACATCTGTACTATCTATCTGAGAATAGGTTTTCTTTCCATATAGTTTGGGCCCCCCTTTTTTGTACCTAAAGAGAGTAGGCGGTATGAGAATAAAACGGGGGAAAGAGAAATAATATTGGAAACACACAAAACAAATGAGGACTTTTCCTTAGGATTTTAGGAGAGAAGAAGAGCTATGGATTGAAGAAGAACTTGAAGAATGCAGTTCAAGGATTGGTGCAATTGCCCTCTAACTTTATTTCTTCATCTTTTTTCTTCCAAAGCCTGGTCATGTACTCATATTCCATGAAACTTCTTGCTATTATTTTTATGGTTATGAGTAACTAAACCCTTTTGTCTGGACAAATGATGAAGTAGTAGATTTTTTTTTTTTTGTTGATTGCATAGTTCTGCTCATGGCTCTCAACTTTACGTACTTATTTTCTCTTGTATTCTTTATCTGTTCTTTTATGAACCTGATCAACTTATAATTGTACTTGTAAATTCGCAGGGAAATCAAGAGGCAAATCACCAATTTAACACTTCAATAGAAAACACGAATTGCATGAAAGAGATAATATACTTCTATGATTTGTGCAATCACATATATAAATGATTTCTTGTTTATTAATGCACTTGACTAGGTTGAAATTCGCATAGAGATATATCGGGTTTACTTAATTGGGTATGTTTGATTTTACTCCAGAGAGACTATCAAATAAATTTGTGAAATCAATTGTGAGTACGTAATTGTGTCTTGTCGTTAGTGGAATTATATGATTGAAACATTGTCTACTGTGGATTCATGAGTCTCAACATTCATAATTCATATAGTTTTGTGTCTATTCACTTATTTTCATCTTTTATTTTTAAATTTGAATTAAAAACCAAATTTATTCTTAATTTAAAATTATTTCTTTTTTCATGTAATTTCCTAAATTCTCCATTCAATTAGTTTAAAAACTTAGCAGGCATCAAGAACTTGGCAATTCTGATTAAAAATAATGATTCTATGAAGATTCTAAATTGTTAGAATATATATGTTATAATTATAAAATTAAAATAATGATTCTATGAAGTTCATTTTGGACTCGATACATTTATATCATATTGGCTCCGGATACATTTTTTAACACATGAACTAAACAAGGCTAGACGGGGGAGTTCAGAGAATTTTCATCTTAAGCTTGCTTAATTGGCAATCACACACCATATGGTCAACGACACTTCTTAGATTTTAGTTATCTTTGGAATTACAATTGTTAGCACAAGTTCTCTTTCCAACAAAATGTTGTTGGGTACGTATTACTCAAAATTATGTGTCAAAGTTGAATGACTCATGGAGAAAATATGTCTAATTAAATTCTTCGGGAAAGACAAGAATCCTTTTTGGAGTGGAAGAAAAGAAGAGGAATTTTAATTAGGGAAACGAATCGTTGCAAGAAAAGGAAGATAAGCGTATTAGGAATTTAATTAGATTACCTTTTATCGAGGCCAATTACACATAGGTAGTATTTGGAATTAGATCTATCATGATAAATTACATCGTCAATCAAGTTATTAGAAAACCAGAGAGATGAGAGTTATGCGTGGAATTTAAGATGTAAATTGAAGATTTTAGTTTTGGTTAGGAAGAGATTGAGAGGGTGAGGAAAATATTGTGTTGTTGGGTTTTTTGCATTAATAAAGAATCTCTTCCGAGTTAATTTGTTTTTTCTCTCTTTCTTGTTCATTTTGTGTTTTAGTATTTCTGTTGCATGATTTGAAGGGGAAAAATTGATTAGTTTCCCAACTGTGGTATCACAGCAATTAAGGTGGGGGTTATTTTTTCCAACAAATGTATGGTTGGATTTAGAAGGCCAGTAAACTTCAAATCATAAAATATTTAAATTTTCATGACAAATTTCTATAATCCTCATCATAACTTTACAAAGAAGAGATAGGGTGAGCGTTCCAAGATGTGTGGGGGCAATATTAATTTTGACATGCTCGGGAAATATAGGGTTAATTTCACAAAGGGTTAATTTCGCAAATCATCCCCAACCTTTGGGTTAGGAACCGGTTTCATCCCTAACCTTTTTTAGGACACCCCACAGCCCCCAACCTTTCAAAAACACACCCAAATCGTCCCTATTTCTACTGTTCCACCAAAATTTTATCAAAATAACGATTATACCCCCATAAACATTTTAAACTTTTTTTTAAAAGGTATAAAAATAATAAAAAACAAAAAAACCCACCCACCCACCCCATCCCCACCCCACGTCTCCCTTGCCACCGGTAGTACTGCCGGCTGCCGGAATGGTCCATTTCGGCAGCCAAAAAAGGGGGTGAATCCCCCCATTTTGCTGCCGAAATGGCAG
>CAVNYN010237425.1:0-32487 GCA_963692815.1 Nyctanthes arbor-tristis | reverse complement strand
GAATTTTACTATTCTACACATCACTTCACGTTTATATCAAATTTAATCATATGAGACCCGTGTCCTTTTGTAAATCTTTTTGTCTTCTCTTTTGTTCATATAGAATTATTCTTAATGAGTAAAGACCCATACCCATGTCATTTAAGATGATTGGTCACATTGAATGTAGGAAAATATTTCTATTAATGAGTTTATTAGTTTAATTGTTTTCGTTGATGTACATTCATCTTTTATATTTTCTACTAATATACAAATATTTCTCATTTATTTTTCAAATTCCTATTATTATATTTTTTAACATTATTCATTTTTTATATTTTCAATTAATGTACAAATGTTTCCTATTTATTTTTCAAATTTCTATTGTTATATTTTTAATTGTTGTTCTTCATGTGTATTGCACGGGTGATATACTAGTAGAATTAATTATAGCAATTCTGATAAAAAACTAGACGTCCTATGTGACATGCTCTAATTAGACAACCCACATGTGAGTTGTCCCACGGTGGGGGAGTTGTTCTAATCAAAGCACGCCACATAAGAAGTCTGAGGGGGTACCCCGCTAGCCATCTGGCGTGTGAAAGGGATTGGTAATTTTTGGGCATAATTTACTGATTTTTCCCCCTAAAATTTTATCTGGCAACATTACTTATAATGTCAAATGACACTTATTGTCACTTTTTATAAAAAAAATTGTTACGAATGTAAAGGTGAAGGATTGAACTCATGTCCTACATGTTAAGAAGTAATTTTTAAACTGTTGTGTCGAATGTTTTCACTCAAAAAAATATTATTATTAACCACATGTACGTGAATTGGCAATCGAATTAGCAATGACCTACCAGTTAAATCAGAAACTCATTAGCCTAGTACCGGTATCGGGTCAATGACCGAGTCAATATTGAAAACTATAGTTAGGTTCATGTTTAAGGTTTATGTTTACGCTACAACGACTTTAACGCGTATAAGTAATTGTCAGGCACCATTTATTGTCTTTTTCTGCCCAAAGTTCTATCTGGTACCATTACTTAATATGCCATACCATACTAGTTGTTACTTTTCATAAAAAAAACTATTATAAACGTAAAGGTGAAAGATTGAACTCATGTCTTACATGTTAAGAACTAACCTTTAAACCATTGTGCTAACTTATTTTTTTCGTTAACAATTTTCATTTATATATTATTATTCTCACGTTTTTTTCACTCAAAAAAAAAAAAATTGTTATTAACCACATATACTTAACTTAGCAACCGAGTTAACAATGACCTACTGGTTGAACCGGAAACTTATTAGCCCAGTACAGTTGCATGGTCAATGACTGGGTCAATATCAAAACCTATGGTTGGGTTCATGTTTAGGGCTCGAGTTATGAATGACCAACTGGTTGAACCAGAAACCCATTAGCTCAGTATACTTACGAGGTTAATGGTCGAGTCAATATTGAAAAATATGGTTGGGTTCATGTTAATGCTACAACGACTCTATCGTGTACAAGAAATTACAATTAAAGATAATTTCCTAAATCATAACCTGTGCAAGGCCCGCTCGGTTGTCACTTTTCACATATTTTAATGCTCAAATGGAGTTGTTGATTTGAGGTATTGAATGTGTGCATTCTAATTGCATTGTCATTTTACAATGATTGTGCAATTTTGATTCCAATTTATTGGTGGTTCATTATGTGCATTCACGAGTGCTACTGATCTGAATAGCTACTCTAATGACATAGGCGTTTAAAAATCTAATGGAGAAGGAATTGATGTTGCTATTCTAGACTTGGTGAAGTTATATAATTTTGAAGAGGATAATGCTATACATATGCCTCATCTTGTGTCCACCCAACATCCACCATATTGAATTCCTTATATATCGTGAGAAATTGGTGAAATCCATATGGTAGACATGAGATGGGGTAGACAAATATCATTATCCTTCTGTGAAGAACGTTAGACTGTGCAACTTAGATATTTAAATTATTACTTTGAAGATTTGTCAAATTAGAATGATTTATCTAAAGTCAATAAAAGCAACAATCTACGGTGAACCAAGAATGATTGAGTATTTTCTACAAGTTTTTGGAGTATAAGTTAAAACTTTCTTTTTTCTATTTAGTGTTAAGTTTTGTGGGAGAGTATTTATAATTTCATCATTGCAATTATTCATATATGTTTACTAAAATAGGTGTATGACTCATTGATATTTTGCTACAGTGTTCATTTATGATTTAAGTTTTATGAAAATAACTTTTAGACTTTTGATTTATGTGACATATGAATTCAATTAAATATAATATATCAATAGTTGGAGATTCAGTTTTGTTTTTTTTACATCAATTGAGTGGTTTGTGCGCAAGTTCTTGTGATATAGGGTGACTGTAATATAACTTTCTACAGAATTAGTTGTTTGAGAAAAAAAAGAGAGAGATTGATTGGTGGGAGACGATAAGATCTTCCACAGCCGTATGTTCTATAAACTATTTCCATTTAAAATTTTTAACATAATTTTTTGGTTAAAATGGGTCAGTAAACATGTTACATTCCTGACCCGATTCACACCGCGACTCGTACCCAACCCGTCCCCAAATTTTGGCTGATCGAGTTGGCCGAACCCTTTATATGTCCCAAACCGAATCTATTGACATCATTAGCATAAAACAATCCATAAATTTCTTCATAACAGTAACAAAAAACGAAAAATTAATAAACTTCCCCTAATCTGTCCCAAACCCAATCTATTGACATAATTAGCATAAAACAATCCATAAATTTCTTCATAACAGTAACAAAAAACCAAAAATTAATAAACTTCTCCAGCCAAGTGTTTCGTTCGTATTACACTCAATGTTCAGTAAGTAATTACACTTTGAAAATTTGGTGAATGTTAGATTACATTTTTTAAGTTTAGTGAATAAATGGTTACGGATTGGAAGTTCGGTGAGTGTTGGATTACATTTCAAAATTCAATAACCAGGTAGTTACACTTTTAAAGTTTAGTGAGTGTTTATTAACCTATTCCTAAATTTAGTGAGTATGTTAGTCTATACTTTACACCGTTAGCCACGAATGTAACACCCGTTAGTCATGTGAGAAAATGGAGTTAATAAAATGATAAATGGTGAGCCATAATGAAAGTTTAGTTAGTATTAAGTTACGTTTCAAAGAATAGCGAGCTAGTAGTTACAATTTAAAAGTTCAATGACTATTTATTAAATTTATCCTTTTTTTTAATGGAATTTAGTTCCATACTTTTAAATCCCCCAAAAAAAAATGAATTAAAATTAATTATTAAAAGAATATTTACAACATGTCGTCGTTTGACATTTTGTTCTTCCCTATTTGTATTCACAATTCATCCTTCATCGGATTAACTCGTCGCCATTGAATGCATTCCCCCACCGGTGACTTAAAATTTCTTATATCGCCGACGGTTAAAACGCCGGTGACTTTATTGTTCAGGTAGACCTTCTCAACGCTGCCGCGGCTGCCGGTGGATGCAGTCGACATCTCCGCCACATGAGCTGCCGCTGGTGTACACCATTTGCCAGATATAGCCGGAGCTCGACCCCGGATTCTCATGTCATAACCATCCAAAACCACACTGTCACCCATCTCCTTATACTTCGCCGTTAAAACCATTTTTGGAGACCCCGCCACCGGAATATTCCACTGCAAGCCCGAAAAATTTCCACTCATCTCATTTTGATCGAAATCCCAAATTGAAGCTGTGTTACCAGAATCATCATTATTATTATTTTCTTCGAAGAAATCCAAGCCTAAACCTAAACCTTCCCATAACTTAACAACATTTTTCCGGCAAGTAAACTGACTCAAAATACTGTTTTGCCGTTGGAGTTTCAAATAAAACTTTGACCCCTTAACACCATACTCTTCAACATCAACAACGTCTTTCTGATCTTTAGACCGAGTTGTCTCAGGCCTTTTTCCACCTTCCTCTTCTTCAGAAGAAACAGAGGAGTAGTCATCGTCGTCATCGCTAAATTCAAAATCATCATCACTCTGAACAGAGGCTTGAGGTGAAAGCTCGAATACTCGTAAATGAGCGAAAATTATCTTGCCACTCCGGATTATGCTGGTAAATGTTGCGAGAACTGCAAGAATCAAAGCACTCCATGAAAAGAAACGAGATATCAAAGACGGGTTTTGCAAGAATTTCATTCCTGCCTCATAACCATTTAATACATTGATCAGCTCTGGAATTTCCATGTTGATCGATTAATGTTTACCAAGAATCGAGATTATGAGGTTGTTATCTATATAGATTAATATCTAGTTTTAGCGTGTGAAATTGATAGAAAAAATAACGAGAAAAAGTGTTTAAATGAGTTGAGTTGAAGGGAAGAAGGGAATGAAGAAGAGTAGAATATATAGAGGAAGGTGGCTGGAAGCTCATTCGTGACGCGGATAGGAGCTGTTGAATGGGGGAAAATATAGATTAGACAGTTATTTTTGTGTTGAAATGTAATTAGAAGACGCACGTTGGTCAAAATATTTTAATTTTCAAACTTTATTACTTTTTCATGCGTTATCGTCATAAATTATATTATGTTATTGAGTTATGAATGTGTTGATAAAATCATTAGTTATGAATGAATTTAGTGTCATATATGTAACTTTTAAATTTTATTTAAATATTTCAAAATTTTCAACTGAACACCTGCTCAAGTACTAAAATAGGATAACCTCACCTTGTAATTTTACTTCAAATAACTTTTTTTAAGTACAATTACAAACTACATTGTAGTAGTAAGTGCACATAAAATATATCATATACTCATATTAAAGTACAATGCAAATAAATCAACAATACAAACTTCACACATGAGACTACAAACATAGTAACCCCTGCACAGGAGATAACAAAACGAGTGTTTGAGATAATTCTCCTTTATTCTAATTTTTGCACTTTCTTCTTTATTCTAATTCTTAGTTATCATAAAACGATTGTGACAATTTGTTATACTCTTTCCCTTCCTTCCTTTCACATAGGAGATAAGCTCATACGTGGCATGTGATAAATATGATATTATTTTCTTTTATTTATAACATGACTATATACATATTTGAGCATTGATACAACCCAACAAAGAAAATAGGACTACATATTTTGGATGGATGAAGTATTAAAATAGAATAATTAATAAATAAACGTTTCAAGAGAGAGGTCCTGAGTTCTAATAATGCATAATTTACCTCCCCTCCCTGTGTCCCTTTTGCATCAAAAAAATAAATAAATGAAAGGATAAGGTTGGAAAATGATCTTAAATTTTATTAATTATTTTGATGGAGATAGTATTATATATTGTTTAAAAGAGCCATCTAAAAACTTATTAATGCAAAACAATATGAGTACTTTGTAAGGACCAATTACTTATATTCTCTATATGTGTTAGTAATGGCGGGGTGAAATAAGAAAATTTGAAATTTTAATACATTTCTTACACGTTAAAATGTGCAGTTTGATTCTCATTTTACCATTTTGAATAGAACAATTATTTATTAGCAATTTGATAATTAGTCAATTATCTATTATACATAATGAAAATCAAACCCTTTGACATTTTGATGTGGATATGTTAACACGTATTCTCCTCTGATAGGTGGGCGGAATTGATTATTAATCATAATATATATTTGAACGTTTGGTTGGAAGAAAAAAATTTAAAAGGATATGTTGTGATGATTCATGAGTCAGCTTGTTATCATCAGCATGTGCATGTCATTAATTAATTTATATATAGAAGGGTTTTTTCTTGGCAGTTTCAGCCATTGACATTCAACACGTACGTGGTGAGAGAGTTGATTTCTTGTGTGTTAGAATATGACCATTTTTAATCTAATTAATCATTTCGCTAATTAATAATAATAATAACAACTATAATTTCGTGCAAGTATGCATGGCTAAAAGTTTACCACGTTTATTCGTTATTTAAAAAAAAAATTATTACATTTAGTTGTTCGAACAAGTGTTACAGTGGTTAAGTATACGTCTGAAGCATATCTGCCCCTCCCATATTTTCCTCTCTTCTCCCCTTACATTTACCATGTTTATTAATTTTAACTAACTCTTATAGTGGTTCGAACAAATAATACAGTTGTTAGCTTTCTCATGTTTCAGGTAGGAGGTCTTGAAATCGAACCACACATGCCCCTCCCCTCCCCTCCCCAGTGTATATAAAAAAAATGAAAAAATAAAAATACTAACTCCTGTGACTTTGGGAATGGATCTAGAATTTTTTTCTGCAGACTAATAATAAAGGAAAAAATTTAGCTCCACAAAGGAGATCATACCAAAATAATAATAATAATAATAATAAAATAAAATAAAATAAAAACTTCTACTTTTCTAAATCCTTTATTTTTCTTTTGAGCTAGAAAAATTCTTTTTGGGCCTGCAGGGTCAACCCCCCCAACCCCGAAATCTGTCCGTATGTTTGGCATGGCATGGAGTTTAAACATGACAATCGGTGAATACTGAGTTGGAAATTATCCAGCGTAAGTTGTGATTGACTCTACTTCGATAACCAACCAATAAAAATAAATATATAAACAAATAAATTCTCCTCTTATTAATGAGTATGATTAGTTTTCAAGTTTACAGGGCCTATCTTCACGTAAAACAAAATATTAGATCGCATCACATCATTTGTCAAACTAGAAATGAAGCTTTTAATTTGTTCGGGAGCATGTTGCATGCTAAAAGGGGTTGATACATTGATAGGACCGCAATAAACATGTTTTTTTTTTTTTTTTTTAATTTCAACTAAGGATATTGTCTACCAGACAAGCTAAGGGTCTTCTAAAAGAATTCAAAAATGAAGACTTTGACCGTAAAGATCAGCTCGACATATCATTTGTGCTAGGGTTTGGTATATGTTTGAAAATGTTCAAAGAAATGGCCACGAATTGATGTAATGATTTTTATATTTATGGTCGAAATTGGTGCCTAAGTAGCTTTCTTTCACATGCAACAATTATCTGTATCTACAATGTATAGAAGTAGAGATAATTAGCTAGAGAGAAATTTGATTAGAGAGAAAATTTTGTTTAGACTTCCAATAAATGTTGTACACTCTCTACTATCTAGAAATTTTCTAAGACCGACATAGACTATATACGCCTCTCCTTTCCTTTTTTTTTTTTCCCGTTCTTTTTCTTTCACAAGATTCAAAAATTTAACTTTTTTTTATTTAAAAGCATTTTGATTTAACTAACAAAATTTCATTTTTACTTTAGAACTTACACTTTTTTCCTTTTTTTTTTTTTTTTTAAAACATTGTACATGTTGATGTATTTTCTTACATCAACACAAATATATTCGTTATTTTCAATAAAAATGTAGGAGAGGTCAACCCCCCCCCCCCAAAAAAAAAAAAAAACAAATGAAACCAAGATGGAGGCCTGAAACCCCGTTAAGGTTCAAATGGTGTTTTAAAAAAAACACACACACACAGCTACACGCAAAAAAAAAAAAAAAATTAATGATCTTCTTGAACGTGCCAACATGGTTTGCGCCAAGCCAATCTCAACTCCAATTTCTAATTCTAGTTTTCTCCATTTACTTGATGGCTCTCCTGCTTGTGACACTATACAATGTATCGTCAAACAGTAGGTGCTCTTTAATATCTCTCTTCCGATCTCGTTCAGACATCTGCTTCTCTATCATTAAGCTGTCTCAATTCATGAGTCATCCCTCTACCACTCATTGGACGGTCCTACGTTTTATTAAACATACTCTTCTTCGTGGTTTACTTCTTAGGGAGTCCTCTCATTTAACTCTTTTTTCTTTTTTGGACTCTGACTGGGCTATGAATCTTGATGATCGTTCCTTTACTTGGCTTACATAGTCAACCTCGAGCTCATCCATTTCTTGGAGTTCCAAGAAGCAGTGTACCATTGGTTGAACCCGCATCGTGAGCTTGCTTCTTGCTCTACCAAGGTGATTTGTCTCAAAAAATTTGTTACATGGGTTTCGTGTCACACTTCCTGCTTCTATGTGCATCTTTTGTGATAATATAGGTGCGACCTCTCTCGTAATCCTGTTTTTCATTCCCACGTGAAGCATGTGGCGATTGATTATCATTTTATCCCCAATCATGTCTCTAACGGTACCTAACTTTTTGTATTTCATTTCATATATTCCCACTCAAGATTAGCTTGCGGACATCCTTGCCAAATCCTCATCTTCTCCCAAATTTACACTTTTTCGATCCAAGAATAGTGTCTCCAACAGATCCTCCAGCGCTTGTTAGCAAAATTACTAATGTATTGTCATCTAGTGCCAAGGATGACACGCATGGACTTGTTGCTAGCAAAGTTGACCATTGTTGTGATACGGTGCAACGACTTTAGTTGTCTACGTTGACCGTATAGTTGTATAGATTGATTTTCTTCATATTTTATGTAATCTTCTTTCTCGGGTTATATAGGTTATTTGTGTATAGTGATTATTGTACATATATATATATAGTTATTTATGTATAGGTGATATTGTTTCCTTTACAATGGCTAAGGATGACAATTTAAACCGACTCGACTGAAAACCCGTAAGGCACCTACACAAATTGGGGCAAAATTTTTTCACCCCACAGGTAATCGGGGTCAGGCAGTTCAAGCCAATTTGGGGTGAATCGGGTCACAGGTCGGGTTAGGCTCGACCTGAACCACGCCACCCCTTTTAAATTTAAAAAATAAATAAAAAATACGTAGAAAAAAATAATTAAAATATCTAAATGATTCGGTAAACGGGTCATAAAAATTGCAGGGGCAGGATGGGTCATAAAAATTGCTTCGCAGATTGAGGCGGACCCGATCCGCTCTCAATCCGACCCGTTGTCATTTCTAATTTCTAATTAATAATAGTTACTTCTTTGCACTATATATTCATATAATTTCTATAGAAACAGATCTGGCTCCTTGTACAGAGCCAAATAGCCAATAACAATCAGACATGTCACATAATGCATGTGACTTGTCTGATTCTTATTGGTTTGTTTCTATAGAAAAGCTAATATATTTATTGCAATCATCTTTGCTTCCAAATCTATAGTGTGGCCTTAGGCAAATTTAAAAATTCAGCTCGCACCCTCTCCCACAATAGCGTGCACTTAATTTTTATAAGATTTAATTTAAAGTCTAAAATGACAAAAAGAAAAAAAAATGTTCCAAACGATGGTTTTCACCCTTCAGAGAGGGAAAAAAAATATTCCACAGAGAGAGAGAGAGAGGGGATGGTTTTCACGATTGCATTATCCCATGTATAAAAGTCAGCATCTTTGATTTTTCATTCTCGGGAAAGTTGGGCATGTTTTGTTCATAAATTTTATTGATATATGAGAATACATGGGATGAGAGGGAAATTCGATGAGGGGAAGATGTGGTTCGAACCCATAACCTTTTACTTAGAACGTAAACATCTTAACCACTGGAGTACAATTCAAACTACCCATATTTTATTTTTTTTATCCGTTAAAATAAAGAACTTTTTAATAAAAATAAGGAACTTTTTCTTTTTTTGAAAGCTAAAAATAAGGAACTTACTGAAATTTGAACGTATATGAATTAAGTTACAGTGAATTATATATGGATTGACTTCGATTTTTAATTTTTTTGCAAGCAAACTCAAATGTAGAAATATTAAAATATGTTTCGAGTAACAAATGTAATAAAAATTTTGAAACAAAAATTGAGAAAATAACAATTAGCTATTACGAATATTACTTAATTGCATATATTAGGATTACAATTTGAAGCCGGTATTTTCTAGGCCCAATATTAACTAGAGTAAAATGGGAGGAAGAATTGTGTTTGTACGAATCAGAGAGAGAGAGAGAGAGTGGAAATATTTCAAAATTTGGGCCCTTAAAAATTTCGACTCTGACTTAACAATGCTAGTTCCATTTTTTTTTAAGGGAAATTCCATTCGTAACTCAACCATTCGTCGCTCGAAATGAAGCAACGAAACGAGGGATACAATTGAACTAAGAATAATTACAACTACCAGACGTAGTGAGTGATTACTCTTGTTTGACTATTAGTGCCTAACATAAGAACATACAACTAATATGTTTCATTTATTGAACATTATCCAATCAATTCCATGGTGTGTTTTGGGTTTAACAAAACCAACGATTTACTTTAATCTGCTCAAAACTTAAACGTAAAATCAAAACATGATCATGAAAACAAGATCATGAAAAAAATATAAAATGGTTTTCGGGTTTCAAACCAAATTAAAGTAACTTCATCTTTAGATGTAGAGTGATAGTGGAAGTTCACCATGTGTGTAATAACTCAGAAGAGGGAAAAAGGAGTTGATTGGTTAAATGTCAACTTATATATATTTCTCTACATTACATAATTAAAAGAGGCACTTTCATAGGCACTATTCACACTGTTGTAGTCTCTCTCTCTCTCTCTCTCTCTCTCTCTCTCTCTCTCTCCCTTTTGCTTCTTCTTCTTCTTTTGTGTGTGTGTGTGTTAGGCCTTGTTTGTTTGTTTCTTATTTAACAAGTTTCATTTATTTTTATTCTTTTCATGATTATGATATTATATTATGGTGTTAAATTAAATATCTTAATGTGAACATTAATAGAAGTTAATGAGTAAGAGTAAATTATAAATATATCATTCGTACAATTATCCCAACTATTATTATTTAGAGTAAATTTTTTACTTTATACTGTGTATTTATTTTTTCTCAATATTCTTATATTTTTAAATTAATTATTATTAGAGTCCAATAATAATATTTATAGAGGCTTTAATATATAATCAATCATTTGTTATAAAACCAAATTCATAACATAGCAGAATGTGGTAGAAAGTGTGACAGTAAATTTTCTTTGTTAAATAACTTTATAAGATTATTATTTAACCAATTATTGATTCAAGATTATTTTCAAATACAATTATGTTATATAATTTATGAATTTATAATTTAATTCATTTGATCACACATTGTTAATTTCAATTCGACATCATTTTCTTATAGTAAATTAAAAAGTAATAAATTATTAAATTTTCTAATTGAATTCAATTTATAAGTTCTATTAGTTATTAGTTTGATAATAATGATAATGATAATAATAATAATAATTTCAGTTAAGTTCGTCTTCCAACTGATATGTCAACTTTTAACGAAATATTTTAAGTTACTTCAACATATATAATTATTCTTATAAAATTTATTTTATTTTATTAGTAAAATCTTTTTTACAATTCTAATGGACACCATGCAACGCACGATCCCCAATTAGTACTATATATATGCATTAGTCAGTATGCCCCAAAAAAGGTTGAAAAAAAAAAGGATAAAAAATAAAACATAAGAGCTAAGGCGGAGATTACACACATTTTTTATTCTTTATTCATATAAGAGCAAACTATTAAGATAGAGAAAGTATAGCTAGACAATTTTAAAGAAGCAAAACATAATATTACATTTATCTTATCCTTCGAACTATTTACGTGTTTAACTCCTGTGAGAGTAAATATCACGATAACAACAAAAAAAAAAGGGCTATTTTTCCACAAAAGCAACGCAAATAGTTATACTGAATATATCTCCCTACATTTTGAACTTAATTTTTCGAAATATAAGCTGGTCACCAAGTGAATAACAGAATTTGGGTTAAGCCCAAGGTTAATTTAGCCCCAAGGTTAGATGGGCCCAAATCCATTAAAACAACAAATGGAGGAAATTTCATTTATTTCTTGATTAAATTCTATGTTATCATTCCATTTTTGGATCAATTTTGAATTACATTTCTCATGCATTGGCTAAACTTTTTGGTGCCATTTTGAATTACAATAACAACGTTTCAATTAATATTTGGAATATTTTAATATTTTGGAAAAAGAGAAAAATAAACAATGAGTTACTAAGAAAAGATACTATTTAGAATATAATAATTCCACCAACTAAAAGTATCAACTAAGACTTGTATATTATATTTTACATTTTTTGTCTTTTAGTTTCATCTTTTCAATTTAACTATCGTGTTAAATATACAAATTGAAAGGCATAGCTTATCATGTTCCAAAATTTCATCTTTTCTTGCATTTTTACTAAAGAAGACCTCTTAAGTATGTTTATATAAGCCCAATTCATTTATTCATAGTGACTCTATATATATATAGTCAGTCCACAAACTTCAGCTACCAAAGTTCACGCCGTGTGTGTGATAGAATTCAATTGTGCAAATTGTATCCTTCACATAATTGAACTTATATTTGGGTCCTATTCTTATTGGATGCTCAATTATGGAACCTATGTTTGGGTAGTCGCACTCTACAAACAACGGTTACTATATTTGTCCAACTATAGTCCATGAGGACTGGCCATTCACTTGCACTAATAAAGGGGGACGTGATTTTAATTGATCTGCATAAGAGACATGACTTACATTTGGCTCCATATCTAGATTTTTATCTTAAATTTAGATAGCGGTTGATAAGATTGTTATGATATCGTGTTAGCTTTTACACTCCAGGTCATCTCCAATCTCCATGGATCACTTACTTAGGCCGTTCAAGAGATCAGACAGAGACTTAACTCTACCTTAAATGATACTTGTGTAAATATATATGGAGCTGGTGCCACATGTCCTGCATTACTTCTTAACTTTTAACTTTGAACATTGACTCCGACCTCCATGTCAGCTCGTACACAACATACTATGATTCTTCAAAAGAATTTAACAAAGTATTAATTATTTTCCCCAACATTAAAAATTCAAGAAACTCTTTCATACTCATGAAGTGTACACTCAACTCAAAAGTAGAAGCAAAGAGAACATTATTAGCTGTCCCAACTCAATAATTAGTCAAATGGAATAGCCACTTGAAGGAATGATCAACAATTTTTATATATAGAAGTGTTCAACATTGAAATACACAAAGGTGCATTCCTCTCATTGTTCTTATAAATGGTCGATCACAGCAGTCCAAACAAACATGTATAAGCCAAATTGTACTAGTATTTCGTTCTTAATTGGGAACAATTACCCACACCCAATTATATATATAAAAAAAAACTTGCAAAATGTGCATAGAATATTATAGGGCATTTTAGGTTGGCATGCATGTGTTGATATATATAGGATCATGCGCAAAAGCACGCGGTCTGACTCCCAGTGCTGCCATACTAGTTGCATTTCTTGCAAATCATGCTATTACACATCATGATTGTTTTTAGGTTTATTATTTATCAATTTTGAGACAAATTTCATCTTAAATCTAGCTTTAATTAAGTATGTTTCACATCTTGTATTGAAAACCAATCAATATGCTAAATGTGGTAATCTAATCGAGGTGAGGGTGTATTATTCAAACTATATGTTCTGTGTAATGGTTTAATAAGGATTCAAGATCAGATAAATAGGTGAAAAACGAGAGTTTAACTGTTATATTAGCACAATTTGATGAGCCTATTTGGAATTTTCTCTAATTAAATATGCCTAACGACATGATAACATTCAATGATTCAAAATCATTTAAAGAAATTAAATGAAAGACGAGAGTCTAGTTGTTACATTTGCACAAGTTGGTACGCCCCTTTGAATTTTTGTCTAAATACACCCAATGGCTCAATAAATTAAAATTTTGATCATGCAAGATTAGTATACTAAACAAATATTGATGATCAATTGTGTGTATATATATTAATAAGTTGGGTGACAAGAAGCTGCCAAACCACTCATTGGCTCCGTTTTCGATACTTTTGTCTTGAATTCTTGTTATTGGGATCTTACATTCTTTTGGGTCTCCATTTGATCATAGTAATTTTTTACATTAGCACCTATATTGTCTTGTTTATTTTTATGCGTGCGTACGTGTGTACAAAATGGGTAAAAGAATTCCTATGAAACAAGCATGTCCAAGTTGAGCAAAACTAGATTAACTATCTAGGTTTTGAGCATGCGCCATGGGGTCCACTTTTCACAATTATGCACATCATTAAGGCCTTATTAATTATGTATTAAACGCTGCAAAAACTTAGTTCTAAAGGGAAAAACTACATACTATATTTATTAATAACCAAGTAATAATAATGTTATTGAGCAGGAGTTTACGTGCCAGTAAATTTCATGTGTCATTATAGGTAATTAAATCAAGAATTATGATGTGAGTTTTAGTGTCGCCTAAACTAATGAATATTACCTCCTGTTACAATACGTAACAATATTATTGTTCCTGAACACTTAAACCGTCAAGAGGCAAACAAAACGATCATGAAATCGCAATTTACGATTCATAAATTGCAATTAAATTTTGAGTTGGTTGATAGGGTAACAATTTCAATCAAGAGTTAACGAATGTATATTTATTTAATAAAAAGGTGAAGTCTTCCTTCATTAATATCATGAGCTGGAGAGCTGATAAATTATACAATTTGCACAAACTTTTTGGGCCTTACCTATGATTGAGACCCCAATATATACACGTTCATTTCCTCTGAATTGTGCATCACATATAGGTTTCCTTTTCAATGAAAGTGAATAAGTGATTATAAGGGAACCAAAAAGATAGGAATAGGACATCTAGTGATGTTTCCAAGAGACAAATTTGTTATATATTTTTCAAGTTATTTTGAATTTCTGATTGATGATCGTGTGTACCAAATATCTACATCTTTAGATTAAAATTGATACGTAATGAGCAAACTTTAATATAGTAACAAAGATTTTCTCACTTTCAACTGCCTCTATCGTCGGGTATTTGTAAGCCATTAATTTAGCGCATTCAAGAAAGAAGGGCTTGGCTATGTGGTTTGAGTTTATAACGCATCATTTGGTGTGTCATCTAGGGTCATGCATACTAGATTGAGATCCAATTTTCTTATAGAACGACGCAGTCTTGATAATATTGAAACTGTAGTTGCAAAACATGGGAAACCAGTGATTTTTTGCGTTTTTTATATGTCATGGAGCCTACGTTATTTCCACAGAAATTTGAGATTGATCGAGGTACCTTCAAATAGTTAATTATATTTAATTAAGTTTTAACTTTTATCTATCTCCTTTCTTAAAATTTTTGTGGATTAAATTTGTAATAATGTAGGAACATTTTCTTAAATACAAAGTTTATGATAAGGTGATCTTCCAATGTAATCTTACATTTGGATTTTGAAAATCGAAATCCAACAACTGAAGCATTATGTGAATATTTATATGATTATTACTTGCAGCCATGTTTTTGAATATATAAGATGGATAATCACCAAACTAAAGAAAATTAAAAGATTGATTAATCAGTGTCGCATCTATTATACAATATTATATATATAAGTACCTTCCAAAATCTTGTTCTTGATCAATAAAAATATTTTAAGAGAAAAAGGGAGAAATCTTTTTTTCACTGCCTTTCAAATATTCCAGTATGATCCGGATATCGGAATCGAAATCTTTTTTTATTTTTTTTCCCTTTTCTTTTTCTTCATTCACTCTTTGTCTACGTACCTAAATACAAGATAAATAATTGATTAAACGAAAATCCAATCTTAATTTATATGAGGGAGTACCGTATAAGATATATATTGTGAACATAAATGACACAAATACAACATAAGAGATCTCAAATGTTAGTGAATGAACTACATAGAGCTTTAAAAAGGATTCAAGAGTGGTCATCATTCTAATAAAGTTGTAATCTAAGAAGTGTTAGATATGAAAAATTGTCGAAATCGAACTTTGAGTTTATAAACATGTCTAAACATGTCAATACGTAATAAAGACGCACTTAGTACATGATAAAACACGAGACTTAGCTGAAGCCTCGAGCATAAGTGAGGTTAAGCGTATATATTTATTAATACACTAGTAAGTTGTTAATTGATTTTTCTATCTAACATTTTTATTACCACCAAATTATTTCTTTGAAATATATACTCGTGTTGCTGACCATAAGGGAGGTTTTTCTCTTCAACGTATAAAAGTAAGATTATGTATGCATGTCTTATATGCCGCCTCCTCCTTTAATTGCTCTTGTTTCTTTCTGAGAATTAATTTATCTATTCACCATTGTTCTCCCTTATGGCCGGATCGACGACTAAAGCCGCATTCTAGCAGTTAACCTAGGCCTGCCCAATTAAAAGAAATCTTAACCTTCAATGGTATTACGAAATTTTGTATCAAAAAATTTAGACTTTGTATCAATTAATATATGTCACATCATGGGTGGATTTTTTAATTTCTTCTGGTAAGAGTTTATTGCGTTTTCTAATATTTACCTTGTACCTCAACAATCACTGTCTTAAATATTTTAATGCAACTTAAATAATCATAAATAATCATCACAACTTGCATGGCTAGCTACAAGTTAAGTAAACGCAACATAGTAGTTGATACAAGCCATTTTTAATTAATTATCTCTTGTATAAATATATGTTTATATGATATAATATGTCCCTAACTGTATACAAGAGCCAATAGATTTGCAATTGAACCGGACGCCCAATTTTTTGTTAACATGAAATGGAGCCTTTTTTATTTGGGTAAATATAAATGCATAACCAGAAGATAGTTGAAAGGATAGTCGAAACTTAACGACTCTTATTTGAAACACTAATTTTTTTTTTTTCAAAGGATAAAAGATATGATTTAATATTCGAAAGTGGGGATGGCCACCCTGATCTCCGCCACTAATGAGCTCGGGTATAAAAGGCACAACTCACAAGAATAAGTATTCAACGTTTTTCCCGACCCTTCATGTTAGAGAATTAAAAGTTTCTAGTTATATATACTCCCTCTATCTCCTTTCTTTTTTTTTTTTTGTGGCAAGAGATTTACTCCGTCTATTTTGATTACTAGTTATTTCACCAGCGTGTTGCATGCAATTTGTTTCTAATTTGAGGAGTTATTATTTTTCCTTTTATGAAAATGACTTTATTTAATATGTTTAGTAATAACTATTCTTTTCATTAAATAAGGGTGCACATATTAGAAAATTATTTTAAAATTTTATTTTTCCAATAACTTTTTTTTATTATTTATTAAAAAGTAAATAAACCTTTATATATGGGACGGAAGAGTATCAACCGTGAGCAAGCAAAGAAAACGAGTTAATAGGAACAAAATTTTTTATTTTATAGACAATTAAATGTTGCATATAATGTGAAATTCACATTTTGAATATCCAATGGCCCGAAAGAATGAAAAAACTAAATTAAATATTGAAAGCCTAGTGAAAGCAGATAGGAATGGTGGGAAGAAAAGAAATGGTAGAGAAAATAATTTAGACGAACAATATTATTAATTTATTTGCCTGCATTAACTCTTCAAATTGATTGGTGTTGGACTATTTTTGTGGTAATATATCATTTTGGAAAGTTGGCGTGTTCAATCCCTAACCATTGGAACTTTTTTTTGAGTAAGAGCATTACAATTCCAATCTTCCCAGCACCAAATTAAGAAGGAATAGTTACATCAAGCAAAGCAGAAGAAACTTGTGTTCTATATACTTCCATTTATTCTAATATAGTAGTTTCAAAAGATGGAATTTGATCTTCAGAATGGAGGACTACCTAAAACTGATTTTGATTTTTTTGATTTTTTACCACTTCAAGTTTCTTGAGTTGATTTCTGAGTTCTTTCACTCTTCAACCAGACTGAACCGATCGGTGATCGGATTCTCAGGTTCGGTTGGGTAAACTCAAAAAAATGCCCACCCTTACCTTTTCGGGACATGTTTGCCCTTAAATAATTCTGGTTGTTTGGGAAGGGGATAATAATAATTTATAGTGAGATTGGATGCTTTCGGTCAAACAGACCTCTTACACCAAAGGATATTACATCTAGGGATCTCGACAGCAAAATTTCCACTTATGGGACCTTAGTGCAAAAAGGTTCATCACTGAGGGACTAAACATGCCAAATTTGCATTTAATTATTGATGTGGAATACGGGAAATGATAATATGAGAGTATATCAGTGTAATTAATAAAAATATATATGGTAACACATGATGTCATATGACAATATAGCATATATATCAAGATACACCACATGGTTGTGATTTCCCATATGGCATGCTCCGCATTGGGATCATATGGTGCCACACCAAATGGTGCTAGATCGAGACTTGTGTAATTAGAGTATAGAATACTAGTGTTTGAGCACACCAGTTCAAATTCAAAATTCAAAATAGTTTTAGCTAGCGATTGTATTTGGCTAGTCATATTCATTGTTGTTTTTGTTATATGCGATTGACAAGTTTTTGTTAGAGTATATTGTATAATGTTGATAGTATTATTTTCTGGTTATACCCGTGCACGTATAGATGTCCTTCCATTAGAAATATATTGTTAGTCTATATAAGTCAGGTATTTGCTGTTTAATGTTGTATATATGGATCGGGGCAACTATAATAAGTTTGAATATTCCCACGAAGCTATGGTTTTGATGAGAGAATGTCTTTCTCAATGCCTAGTTGGTGCAGTTATTTTGAACATGACAACGAGGAAAATAGCCTTTCCTTAAACAAGGAAAGAAATTAATCTCCTTTTGAAATTTCCAGTTTAATTTCTGCACGACTTTAACACAAATATATCCATCTATATATAGTGTGAGGACCACCTTCTATTTCAAATGTCACAACCACATTACTATCAATCTCCAACGTTGAATTTGAGTTTGGTAACTTGGGTTCCCTTTCCAAGCAACAGGGCAACAGTATCTTCTACGCGCCAATCTGTTTGATCATTTTATTCCGTGATTAATTATACGCGTAGTGATATATTAGTTATGTTTTCTTGGCAGAATTACTTGTTAACGTGAGCACTTCTCACAATTGAAGTGCTCACTCCTTAATGTCAGCACCATGTCCAAGGGATCAATACTTGATGTACTGGATTAGGTAATCTGCTAATGTAAATTGTAAAGAATGATGTCGCATGATAAAGAAAATTATCAATTATTAAGATCACTAGAACTTAAACATGAATGAAATTTTGATATTTAATTCTAACACTTTATATTCAATTCAATTCAACATAACAAACATTGTTTGAGTTAAGTAAAGAACATAACATAAAAACTTAAAAACAATATAATGGCATGTTCTGGACATTCTACAACTTGCAGCTACCGGCTAAATAGAGGCGCAAAAAAAAAAAAAAAAAAAAAAAGGAAATAGGAAATAAGAAATAAGAAAGGGAACAATTTTTGCTGCAAGCTTAAAAGGCAAACTTTGTATCACTATAGAAAAAGTGTCCCTCCTTCGCTAATTGCTTGTACAAGACAAAATAAAAAATTCCCACATTATTTACATATTTTCCACCTTCTGAGTGGATCCGGAAATATAAATAAAATTACTCAAATTTATGCATCATGTCGTGCTCTAAATAGAAATGGAAATGAGACGGGTATTACCTGATACTCGAGAGTACCCGTCCCATTAAGTATCAAGGCGGGTACAGGACGAAATTTTTCACCCTGAAATCTTATCCGGGCGGGGACGGGTTTTGGCCCCCCGACCCGCCCCGATACCAGGTCTCTCTTTTTTTGAAAAAATATTTTGTTCTCTATGAAATTTCGAATCTAGATGTCAAAGATGAAACTGACATGATACTTTAGATGGCTTTTCATATAGTTTTAATTCTATTTTTTCTATATTTTTTTAGTTATTTCTTAATGTGGCGGGTTACAGATATTTTTTTTATACCCGCCCTGAATCACCCCGCCCCGTACCCCTCAAGGCGGGTACGGGGCAGGGGATTTCTTAACGGTGTGGGGACGGGGAAGGCATACCCACCCCGAACCCGCCTCATTATCATTCCTAGCTCTAAACAGACACCGTTCAATACTGTTGAGAATTGTAGTCACAAATTAATAGACACCGTTCAGTACTGTCAAGGAGTGTAGTCACGGTTTGTAATCCCGGGTTTAACAAGAAAAGGAGTAATTTCAACGAGAGTTTTCATACCATCGTCCAACATTGTCCTCCCCCTTGGTTGGAAACCTTCTTCTATTTAAAGTATGATTAGTGTTGGGGTAAAAACTCAAATTAACTATTTAGAGTATGATTAGTGTTGGGGTAAAAACTCAAATTTGAGTTTTTACCCCTAACAAAATTAAATTATATATGGAGGAGGGGAGAGGAAGCCATTTGTGGGGAGGAAAAAGATAAAAGAGGGGCTAAAACTTCCCCTCGCCCACTTTATTCTTTAAAATAATATATATTTAATTTTAAAAAAATTAATATTTTATAAAAAATTGAATATAAATTGTATGACAAAAAAATAATGATAAAATAATGTGTCAAAAAAATTTTAAAAAATAAACAAAATTTTTTAATATGTTTTTTCTCTAATTTTTCACCCTACACATTATTTGGAAATAAGTTTTCTCCTCCTAGTTTTTTCACTTTGGGTTTTTCCTCTTGCTTTTTTTTCCCAACATTAATCTTGCTCTTAAAAAACCAATTATGTGAAAATATAAGTAAATAATCTGCCAAAATAAGTCGAAAATTTCCAGCGTAACAAACATAAGAGAGAGAACAGGGAAATTGTTGAGAGGGAGAGATTGATGATGAGCTGGAACAAGCTAGGTGGAAAACCTACTCCATCAAGAACCGCTTCACAATATTCGCGCTTGGTTCCACCACCTGTTTTTCCCAAATATCCGTCACCGTCTTGCCGGAAAGTTTCGCCGTGACGGCCGCTGTGGCATCTATTCTTTTCAGGTCCCAACCGGCGGCGTCCCTCAGCCGTTGGATCTTACCCAGTTGTCGTTTCGCAAGTTGACACGTGTTGTCCTTGACTGCGTTCACTGCCGCCCCGTACGCCGACCTATTCGCGACGTCATCAGCAATTTTATTATTATTATTATTTCTGAAGTAGCTTTCGAACTCGGGCACTCCAATGGCTTTTCTCAATCCGGATTCGCTCACCGAGTCCGATTCTGGGTCGTCGAAATACTCGGCTAACTCTTCGAACATCCCCGAGTGGAGCATGTCGTCGACTCGCTTGATTAGGTACTGATTCAAAACCGGTAACGAGACATCCACCCAGAGGAAACAACAGTTGTACCGTAGCTGTTTACAAAATACTGAGTTAAACGGGTCGGAAACCGAATCGCTGAACACGTCGATTTCGGGGTTGAACTTTTCAGCCAAAAGGGCGTAGATGAACGAGTTGGACCCGCCAGCGACAATGGGTAGCTTCTGGCGGGAGAGAATCTGGGAAATAGTATCCGCAGCGAGTGATCTGAAATCAGAGGGCGTGAACACCGGGTGCGAGTCGGACGGGTGGAACTCGCCGAGGAGATGGTGGGGGACATTTTCACGCTCATGCAATGGGATTTTGTTGGTTGTGATATCAAGGCCGCTGTAGGTCTGGATTTTGTCGGAGTTGATGATCTCAGAAGGGAAAAATCTAGAGGCCAAGTCTACAGAAAGCTTTGATTTACCAGAGCCAGTGGCTCCCAAAATCACCACTATCTTCTTATTCCGGCCCGCAGTGGCGGTGATAGTCATACGGGGCCATCTGGAGAGGGGTTTTCTGGGAACGGAGGTGGAGAGGAGATTACTGGAGTGGTTTATGTAGGGCAAGTGATGATTTCTGGAGAAAAATGTTGCTCTTCTCATAATAAGGAAAGAGAGTGGGGAGAGGAAAGAGAAAGAGAGACAGAGACAGAGAGATGTATATTTGGGCGTATGAAATGGTGATCGTACAAGTGGTACAGTCTGATGAGTATTTGAAGGAGGTCCGGTGCAGGTTAGTTATCTCTTAGTGGGAAATGGGGTCAGCCATTCTCTTCTCCATTTCTCATTTCATCCTCTGTAATTGAATTGATTCCATTTACAGTCTGAAGCTTCTGCATCAATTATTTCTTCCTTATTGGTCTCAAATATTGAAGCATTCCGTCACTTCTTTCATTCAGTGTGTGCTTCACTGCGTGCATGAGAGGCGTTCGGAAGAAACAGAGGCTGTTAGTGGTATGAAATGGGGGAGCTGTGGAACGAGGAAGGAGGAGGAATGCTACTATGCTAGAACTTGTGCCGAATATAAACCATTGGGCGACCGTCACCAAACTTTTTTTCTTCTTAAAATAATAAGAGTTAAATAAGAAAGAAAAATAAACTAAGTTGAACGGTAAAAATTTGCGCGGTAAAAAATAATATAAAATCATCTGTTGTCATAAATGGTGTCTAGCAGGCCAACATAACCGCTACTAACTAATTTGACGTATCTAAATACATGTCACGCTGACATTATAATGTTAGACGTTTTATTTTATATCATTTGGGAGATATTGGTTTCGAAATATGTGGACCGATTTATTTGGTTGACCAAATTCAAATTATTTTCAAATATTTCTTGTTTAGTCCTCAATCATTGGTCTATTAGTGTCTATTTTAACATAAATTGTCCCCAAGACATCAATTTTTGAAATATTGGGCACCATTTCTGCCTGAATTTTATGTGCGGTTAGAAAATATAATAATAAAGAAATTAATTGAATTAAAAAATCACACCATGTTCATTTCACATGTACGTATACGCGATACTGTAGAGATAAGGGAAAAATGTAAAATAATAAGTGTTTATATAATAATAACACATAAATCAATTAATTTGCTAAAAACAAAAGGCAATCGACATCAGTCGTAAGACTATCAAATAAATGACGTTATATTATGTTAAAAATTATATATCCACAAATATATTTCCCAAAAAAAAAAAAAAAAACTACTTACAGTGAGCTACACTACGCCTATATAAGGTGAGACTCATCACTTTTGAGAAGTAAGCAAATACTATTTTTCATGTATTGAGAGAATTTCTAGTTCTCTAAAAATGAGTTCACCTATAATTTATAACACGTGTGCATGGCATAAATGGAGGACCCATTTAATTTACTAATAATTGATTAATAGAACTCGAGTCAACGTGTCCTATTTTATTCACCGGGTCTAAAGTGCCTAGTGTACTAAAAATTTTTCCTTGAGGGGAAAAGCAATTTTCCATATATATATATATATATATATATTTTTTTTTTACTTCATATTGAGTTCGTTTAAAGCAATAATAATTAATAACATGTACATGACTCACAGTGAAAGGAAAAAATATAAAAAATAAAGAAGAGAGAGAGAGAGAGAGAGAGAGAGAGAGAGAGAGAGAGAGCCTTTCAGTGGAACTCTTCAAATTCACGGCGAGAATGTTGCGTGCCGAAGCTATGGGATTCCTTCTTTTTTATTTTATTTTTTATTTTTATTTTTATTTTTTGTCCTTCCCCAATTTTACTCCCTTTTAGCTCAATTTATGGATATGATATCTGATGTCTTTTTCTTTTCCTTTTTTTTTCTATTTTTATTTTTAATTTTTTCCTTTTTCAAATGATGATAGGCGTATTTAGCATTTGAAATCAATAAATTGCCTTGGGAACTTTTTGTTATGAGACTATTTATTAAGTGTTTTTTTCTTACCGACCGGCAACCATAATTTAAAAATATTTATTAAGATATAACCACGAGCTATCTCAAAAAGATTCAAAACACGATTTTTGGTCATAATTATTTACCAAATCAAATCAAATTATGGCCTTTCAAATGACAAGGTTCATGTCCCATTAAGTTGAAATGTATCAAGACCCTAAGTGGACGAGTTAAATCAAGTACGATAATTTCCATATGGTCTACGTTGTAATTGAGCTACGGCCTTGAATGGTTTTATTGCGTCTGAAATGACAAGTGGCATAATAATTATATAATTTTATCATCATAGAAGTCCCTTATCTTAAAAATAAGCAGTGATGTCAATTGGTAATGACTAATAAAATTTAATTCCCAACTTAAAAATTATTATTATAAATATCGAACCAGTCACAGTGTAACAAAAACTTGTGCGTTGTATTTTGATATAATTTATTTATGTTCTACGTACCTATATTTCATAATTTATTCTTAATCTGTCATAATTTCAGTAGACAATTTTTTTGTTACTTATTCACATGAAGCTAATTATATTATATGATTAAATTAAATGTTAGCCTCCTCTTACGTGACTCGATAGTAGTAACAAGATTATAAGTTGTTAGTCAATGTCATTGACTTCATGCTTTTTATCACAGGATATATACTATTGAGTGCTAATATTTTTAATAGGGGATCGGGAACTCTTTTAATTTACTTAATTGTTATTTTATTTTATCTTATAATTATCTAATATTAATATGATGTGTCACTTGATAGCTAAAAAAAAAAAAAAGGATGGAAAAAGAATGAACCTCAGCTCCGATAGAGACATAGTTGTGAGCTCGACCACCAACCCTAGTTATGGTTTGCTGTTTTTTATTTTTTTATTAATCTTTAGAACAATTTTCTGAATTATTTAGTCCTAGATAATAATAGATGACAACCGTACTTTAATGATCGTTTTAGTAAATGACTTAATATTTAAAAGTGTCATCTTGTATAGTCTCCTTAATTTCTTATATTAGATTGGTACAATTATGTTCGAATCTATTTTCACATAACAATAGGAGAAGAACATGCAACGATAGAAGAGCAAATATTCGTTTTAGTTTGTATTGATCAACTCGTACAATAATGTGTTAGTTTATTTGTAGGAGATCTTTTTCATTTAGCATGTATGTCATACCTCTTACATTTGGTTTCCCATGCCACGTTCAAAAGACACCGAGTGTAGGGTTGAAACGATTGATGTTTATTTAAGGTCTTAAGAGGGGAGACCACTTGGAGTTGATAATAACAAACTTAATTTAATTGTGTGGAGAAGGTAAAATAAGTATTTATTTGGGTATAGGCCTTCAAATTTAAATATTCAATCGTAACTTACATGTCATCATCTTTGAGTAGGGATCGATGTCAACTGAAACTGACCCGACCGAAAACTCCTAGGGCCCATTGCCATCCATATCCCTGAGCTAAACCGATTTGAATCCTTAACTTATAGCTAGAGACCCGTCCTAGTAATTTTGTAGTACATTATTCTTGTAGTATACATAAACGAGGCGGGGTCAGGGTGGTCAAACATCAACTAATACACATTGGTTATAATAATTTTTTAACTCGTTTTATGATATATTGTGTGTGTATATATATATATATATATTATTATTATTTTTTTTGCCCAAAATATTGATATATTGTATATATGCTTAAGACAAAATTATAATCTAGAAAAGTTATGAATTGTTAATTGGTCATGATACATTACATGAAAATTTTATTTGTAATTTGCAGTTTATTACAGTTAAGAATTACTCTAAAATACTTCATTACTCTGTACACTAATGATCTAAATATCTAGACTTCGGTCTTCATGCAAAAGACCTTTTTCTCAAATTTTTTTATTTTCCTGTATTATTATTATTATTTTATTTTTTTTCCTTGCTTTTATTCAAAAGTTGTGATCCTGGGTTGAAAAAAAAAAAAGTTGTGATCCCATGAGTTAGAAATAATCATTCCTGATCTGGTGCTTTCTTTTAAAGCGAAATGAATTTGACCCATTTTAAATATTACAACTCTTTTGACGGCATTGATCTTCATTTACACATCTTTAATTTTTAAATCTAGATGAAAAAGTCCCTAATCTTTGTAAAATTTACACTTTCATCTAAATATACATATTTCATCTATAAAATGTTTGGGTTCGTTTGACAACTATTTAAATGAAATCCTATTATAAATGAAATTAAATTTGAAACATTTTTTTTAAAGTATAATTATAAATCTGTATCATAACAACACAAATGCACATAGATATTTATCATACTAAAACACAGAGCTAAGAAAATCAATAATACAAACCTACATATAGTGGAAATACATACTACAATAAAATGTAAAAAATATCTCATATATAGAAATCGAACCTAGGACCTCTAGGTCCCATTACAATTTGAAATTCATGTTACTTAAGAGTACGACAAGAGTACAGAAAAGTAATATACATGTATAATGACAAAACAGTTATGTAGAATTTAATTTAAAATTTTATCATTATATATATGTCACTTTTCTGTACAAATATATCATTTTTTTCTAAAGTATTACGTGACTTGAATTTAAAATATAACTTTCAATTGTAACAGTATTCCATTCCAATTGTTGCCAAACAGAACTTAACATTTTAATAATTAAATATATGCATTTAGATGAAAGTATAAATGATGAATGAATGCAAAGGTTAAGGACCTACTTGTTCAGATTTAGAGGTTGGGACCTACTTGTTCAGATTTAAAGGTTCAGAATGAAAGTACAAATGAATGTAAAAGTTGGGAACGTTTGCTGCAAATTACCCAAATTCTTTTCACTCATTTCATTTTCCATCTAATATCCGGTTAATTGTACTACAGGTAACCGAACTTTTGCTATACTTGCAAGCAGATTACTAAATTCTAATTGTTTGTAATTAGATCGTTGAATTTTAAGTTAATGGCAACTAGGTCACTCAACTTCCCTTGTTAACAATCAAATCATCGAAATTTTATTTAATTTGATTTGAACTTTTAACTACACCAAAGTCGCTCCATTTACATGAAATTGTTACTTCATTCAAAGAAAATGGGAAACTTTATACCCAAAATGGCACATATTATTAGAGATAATTTGATGGTTTACAATAATCTTATTCCACGTCTATCTTGAATTAATAATTTTAAATAATTCTTAAAATATCAAAGTGAAATAACACCACAATAACCTTTAATATATGTCATTAATATCTCTATTAAATAATCTAACACGCTATTTATTTAGTAATATAATAATGGCAACTTAATCAAAGCTTAAAGATTAAAATTGACAGTAATCAAAATTGAGTGATCTAGTTGCAATTAAATTAAAATTCAATGATCTAATTACAAGATAAGTAATTTTCATTAATCTAATTGCTGAAAATTAAAGTTTAGTAATTTTGGTGCAATAAGAGTGAAAGTTCAGTGACCTTTGTTACAATTAATCCTATTATATCTTAAAAATTAACTTTTCCTTTTTGGTCACTAAATATATTTGCTGCTATCTTGTTTGGTTCACTTAATTTTAATTCTTTGTTATTAAATACCCCATTATTCTTCAATAACTTGTGGACATTGACAGTCAAAAGTCGGGGCGAAGTGTGGCATCATATGTTTTAAGATAGATATACCAACTAATCAAGTTGTGATTGCAAAACTTGAAATACACCATGGTTTACTAATCCATATATAATTAGAATCGCGTCATATGTTTCCTTCCTTGAAAATACCTAACTCCAAAATTAGGGACTAGACTGTAACGTTTTTTTGGGACCAAATTGAGAGTCAAAAGTTCATATGAACCCACAAATAACGGTAAATTTCCCGAGCCCACCCCACCAACCCACAAAGAAGAAAAAAGAGAAGGATAATGAAAATGAATGTTAAGAAGTTGAATTCATTTGCCACTTGATTGCCTTTGATTCTTAGGTGGTCCAGTCAAGATTTTCGCGTTTGCTGAATTCTCACCAATTTTTAGATTAAATTTTGGTAACAAGAATTTTCTCAAGGAACTAATCACATTATGACCGAATACCATTATGTGATAGTTCTAATCGTAAGTAACTAAGTATGAAGCGGGAAAAGGAGGAGGAGAAGAAGAGGAAGTGGATAATGTGAAGAAGAGAGGAATGGAAGAGGAGAAGTGACACACGGTTCCTTCCTTACGTTCGATAAAAACATATTATCAGTGGATTCAAGAAGAATTATGTATCGAAATTTATGCAGTTGATTTATTTACTTTTGTTTTACTTGTCATCTTTCATCATTTTGCCTCTGCATATGCCTATAGTTTTCAAGACAATATTGTTTTTGTTGCATTCACGTTTTAGTTCTCCAGTGGATTCCAACTTTTAAGTTTTAATTGTTTTCATTTGAATTTCGATTCAATGTTGAGGCAAATCTAGCTCTCCAATGAGCAGTAGAGGCTAGCAATGCAATTTCCTAACTATAGTTGGTGTCATGAATAATTAGAAGAAGTTCTCTTTCTATTTTCTAACCTTATTTTGATAGAATTTTGTCCAGTGAATCCAATGAAGTATAATCCAATTTTGCTAGAATAAATTTAAGAAAATGAAATTAAGAAAGAAAAAGCGTGTATAGGCGCACGCTTAGATCATTTAAGTTTGACACTTCACATATCGCACCTTTTCATGCGCTAACCACGCTTTATCGCGCATCATTGTTCAAGACTTTCATTTCAACACTCTTTTCACACCTTATAATTTTTTAAAACAATACATATATAATATAATACATAAACGGTAAACACTTCAAAAGAAAAAAAAAACATAAACAGTAAATAAATCATTTATGAATTTGAACATTTCAATTCAATGAATTGTATTTATAATTCCCTGTTAGTTCACATTCTTTTTCTTCTTCAAATAAAAGAGAATGAGTACAGTTGAATTGTGAAAATTTGTGCTGTACACATCAGTCACACGATATATACATGAATTTGATTTATTTGTCCAATTTTAAATTTGAAATAGAATGAGAATTAAAGAGAATGCTAAATTTTGCAATGCAAATATATATGCACGAAAATTTTCAAAAACTTCCTACTCATGTCATGCATACCATGTAGTGGTAGATATTGGGCATTTTTGAGAAAATACTATTTTTTACCCTTTGCAAACTAAAAAAGAAAACTTTTATTGTTTTGGCTGCAGGTCTTTAAGTTTCAGTTATCTCTTTGATTATTTTCTGGCTAAGCTACTGATGTCACATGTATTTTAAATTCAAGTCATGTGTATTTTAAATTTATATAATATGTATTTATTTATATCACATAAAAGAGAAGTTTTATTGCAAAATTTTTGAAAATTTCTTAAAAGACAAAACATGCAAGTATACAACAGAAAACATTTCAAGAAAAGTCGGCATGAGAAATTTTGGTAGAGGCCACATTAATTAGTGGGGCCCTTAATGGTATATATATTGGTCAAATTAGTGTTGCCCCCACCGACGCATGGGTCAAGACCCTTATTGGCTGTTGGAGTCTTTGCTTTTATTGTTTGCTACAGCGGCGTGGAGCTTCACATTCGCCCATCAATTTCCTTTCATCCCCCAAATTCACAAATTCTTCTTGGATTAATACGTAGAATTTTGAAATACCTACGTATGACTAGTAATGTTCTAAATCATTTTAACATCGCCAATTCTAAGGATTGGAGACCGAAGTGTCAGCCTGTAATTGGAAACCGGGCTCCGTCAAGAACACGGCCTTGTTTTCATAGTCGGACCGTTTTTAACATAGGAAATTTCAAAGGTTAATTTAACGCCGTATGTTTTCAAACAGGAGATCTCTGCTATTATAACGGGGCATTGGATAGTAATGTGACATGTCATCAGCACATCAACACTTTCTCCTATATTACATCAACGATTAGTGACGCACTACATTATCTGTTTACTGTTACGATGCAGACACCTTGTGCTTGAAATTTATTTACAGTAATTAAGTTACGCGTTTGATATATAGACAAGAGGAAAAATGTTGCTGGCATAAAATAGCGGACGAGTTGATTGAGAAAGAATTGGATTGAAAATTAAGAAATCGTGTATAGTCTTTTGGCGCTTAGTCTCTAATTTGGGTTGGTGATGCTATTCCAGATTTAAATGGCAAAACAAACAAAACTAACATGTACAACTATCGATTGATTTCAATCACTAGGATCATTTAGGCCTTTAAAATCTACTAATTTTTTTTTACTGACTAATTATATTCATGTCACTACAAATTATCTTATACGCACCATATTTTAATTACAGAAAATAGTGTTCAACTTTGTTTTTTTACTCTAGTTATGACCTCAAATTTTTTGTTACATTTTTTGTAATTAATTTTAGTACGTAGTAACTAACTTGGTACATAAACAATTGTTTATATTTAAATATTTATGTTAACGTGGTTTAAAATTAAAAGCAAAATTCGTACTTTTGTTATGATTTGAATAGGTTTGTTAAATAGCAACGTAGAATTCATACCCCAAAATTCTCTTCTAGGACTACACTCAACACTAGCAGGTTGTTAGCTAATGTAACCTTGCTACCCTATATGTTTATAAAATGGTATTTTAAAATAAGCTAGTTATATTGATACCAAGTTTTTTTACAACCACACCACACCACACCACATTTTTAATTGCATAATTTGTCCTTAACTTTTACTATTTATTTATTTATGTCCCTAACTTTTTAAATTAAATTTCGTTCTCGTTCTATCATTCATTGGTGCAATTATATATCGTATTTGATTAAGGTTCGATCCAAAAGTTCCGATGGAAAAGTCATTAAATATTTTAAATGAGTAAAAACTTACGAATAGTTAAGTGCAATTATATTGATAATAGTTAAGTGCAATTATATTTTAGATGGAAATTATCTGTACAGCAATAGTTACTATTAGTGAAAGATTAAAGATACTAATTGAAGAAAATGTTAGAGGTTATAATTACATCAAGAAGTAAATATTGAGAATATTTATAATAATTGGTGTCCCGAACAAGATTTGTGGTGTGAATGTAATTAGCATTTCTTAACTTATTTTGTAATTTTTATTTTATCATTTTGCCCTTAGAGCTTAATTAAGACTATTTATTATTTATAGGTTGTAAAGGTTTTCAACCACATTATTTTATTGTATTATTAAAAATTTCATGAGACTAAGGGTGATATATCGAGTAACGAGTCTATACCCCTCTCCAAAATTTCTCCAATTATGTAAAAAATCGCGAGTTCTTATTTTCTATAGTCATCAATTATATTATAGATCTTATCACTTTTCATGGTTTGTTCATGAATGATAAATTAGATGTCTATTCCCTTTCTTGTAGTGAACATGGGAAACCTAATGCTTTTATGCTTGTGAATGTATTTATGTTTGTCTCTAGACAGGGAGATCTAACTACATAGGGAGCTATAGCTAATTAGGTAGCTATAGGTTAGTTCAAGGTATGCCATTGTTCACATGTTTATTCAAAGTCATTCCATATGTTATTCCAATCTTACATGCTCCTTTTTTTTTTTATATATTTATTGAACGAGTAACTTAGATATAGAAATTGTAAGAGATGGAAATTGAGCCATTAACTTTAGTGTGAAAAGCTCACTTATAGCACATCAATTATCATATATAATTGTAACTTACCAACTTTATAGAGATAACATATAGAGTAATTTTATTTTGCCTACACGCATGCATGTTATTATTCATGCGGGCAACACATGTCACATATCTAGGCTACAACTGTGGAATGCTTGTAGCTTAGATGTTTGACACGTATGCACACATTATAATAACATGTATGCGTGTAGGTAAAATAAAATTGCTCATAACATATATTTTGTATTAATATGAATTTTCTTAAATAATGATGTTATCTATGATGTCGAGAAGGCTGAAATTTCGAAACTAAGAAAATTAAACCAAATTAAAAGAAAGAGAATATTTGGTCAAGTACTTGACCCTAGAGTTTTGCTTGCTTTGTACGTCGGCAAGCTTACATTTTCTAGTCATCAATGCTTGGTGTTTGATTATGTTCAAGAAATCACAAACATATGGCATTCTTGAATAACATGAGTTGTTGCCCCCGTGATCCTTTTCCTCATTTATTATTATTTTTTTTTTGGGGGTGGAGGGTTGGGGTGGGGTGGTGGTTATTAATAAATAATATTAATTGTTAGATAAGCAATTGTGTTATTATTTAGATTAAGGGTGTTAGTTCAAGTGGTGAAGAGCAGCCTTTATTAGAACGAGATTCTGAGTTCAGCTCTTTACCCCTTCCCAAAATACCTCCAATTGTATTAGAAAAATGCAATTGTGTTGTCATATGGTTCGTCCATTTATATTGCTGGTGTTTCAATTCCAAGTAAAAAAATTTTTATTTTTGATAAAGTTCCCATCAATAATCTTAATCATACCTTTCAAGGGGCTAGCTTGACATTGTTGAATATAAATATAGAAGCCTCTCAAAAGCAAAAACCTCTTAACCGAGTCTCACTATGGAGAGTATTACTCTCTCTTTAAGAAAAATACACCCCTGTGTGGCTACATCTGATTGGAACTTGGGGGATTGAGGGTCCCTCAAGCTTCAATCACATATAGCCACATAGGAGATGTACTCTCCTTAAGGGGAGAGTAATACCCTCTTTAGAAAATATGCCTCTTTCCGATCTGATTCAAATTCATTTTATTTTAAAGTAGAATTTGGTTAATCTAATTATTATATCTATAAAGTAGAGTCCCTTTCAAGCACTTGTCGAAAATTTTGTTAAAAAACTTCCCTTCCATATAACTTACATGGATACATACCATGTGAATTAAAATACACATAATATATGTTCGAAACATACGTGGCGTACATCCATACACGCCACGTGGAGTGAGAAGTTTTTTAATAAAACTTTCTAGAAGTGAAATATATAGGAGTATCATATCTCATTTTCCTCTTTTTTTTTTTTTTTTTTTTTTTTTGTGT
>CAVNYN010237424.1:0-19625 GCA_963692815.1 Nyctanthes arbor-tristis | reverse complement strand
TGTGTGTATCCCTGTGTATGTATGTGGGCGTATTTGTAGTATGAGCAGGGAGATGAGTCCCAATGTGAGTGGAATTGAGAGTTTGGGAGGGATTCTGATTTCTTGTTGTAATAGGGTACTAAGTTGGGGATAAGGAGGTAGTCTAGTTAGAGTTAAATTTTTTCTTATCGTTACACAGAGTGAGTAATAAATCAAGCTACATGCAATAAGGGGGGATAAACCGCCCCCTCCCACCAAAATAACAAGAATACATGTAATAATACAATGGAAGTACACCCGCCGTCCCATAAAAATAGGCCTAAATTCTATTTTTATTTGTCTCAAATTATAGCCTATTTGTATAAACAAGAGTGAGGTTAATAATTTCTTTTCCAAATATGTCCTTAGTCTATTTAATGATTATGTTAATTAAATATAAGAGTGATTCAATATTGAATAAGTGTATATTAGGGAAATAACTGTAAATTTTGTATTTCTAACCATATTAGTTCACATTTCTTAATTTATATGAAAAAATGATATGACCCTATTTTTATTGGACGGAGGGAGTAATAAATAAGGAGGCACTAATAAATGTCTGCGTTTAGTAAGCTAGGCAGTGGGTATTCAATTCTTTGTTTTAGTAAATGTTTGCACTGAATATTGTTATTCTGTACACTATTTTGACTATACTGCAAATCTATTCTATATTAACTACTAAAGCAACTGAGTTTTCAGCGGGACCCATCCCAGTTCTCTCGCCTAACTCAGCTGCTGACTTTTCTTTCTTTTTTTATATTTTATTTTATTTCAGTTCTTATTTTTGTTTTTAACTAATGAATATTAATTTCGTTGGAGTTCGTGTACAGCTTGCACAAGAAGACTACACTCCTTGGAAATGCAAAATAAAAATTAGCCCTTATCTTCTCATGTACCCTTCGTTTCTTCTCTTCAGCCAATTCCCGAATTCCACCCTTTCTATCGTCTTCTTCTTCCGACGCGATGTGCTATGAATTGAATGAACAGAGAGTAAAATTCTAGATTTTTGTAGCAGCTTGACGTTCCAATTCAGGTTGTAATTTCCTTTTTCTTTTTATTTTTTACAAAATATTCTTCTTTGAGTTTGTGTTTTTTCAGGGCGCTCTTGATGGGTAGAGTTAACAGTGCTTAGGAAGGGTTTTGAGACGGAAACTGAACATTTGTTGCTGTTTCGATTAATGGAAAATAGTTTTTCCAAAATTTACGTATGAAATTTACAAAAATAAATTCCATAACTTTACTTATCCAATTTTTAAGGTTGCACCGTGTTCTCTGTTAGCTTTCCAATAGAAAAAGGTATATTCAGAGCATACAGGCTTCATTGCCCCACCGGCACCGCTAATTTCATCGTTTCCGTTATCCATGCTGAGCCTCAAGGGAAACATCGGCGGCGGATGTTGGAGGCTGGTGCCGACCGATGAGTTGCCAGGGTCAGCTCCGGCCAGACCAACATAAGAAGGAAGGGACAGAATTTGCTCGAGTGTTTTATAATGGTTTTACTGTATTTAATTTAATTCCCTTTTTGTTGCTTTTAATGCACGGGTCGTTGGAAATTTGGAACAGTTTATTTTGGGATTTCGCAATAATTCACGCATTTCTCCTTTTCCTAGAGAGAGAAGATTCAAACTCATTAGTATTTTGGTGATCAAAGGACAGGTTTCCGATATCTTTCGAGCTTTTTTCATTAGAATTTCTTTTGCATTTTTTTGCGCTTTTAAATGCGTACATATGAAGCATCTGAAATTTTTGTTGTTTGATAAATTGAAAATTACAAGAAAGAATATCAAAATTTGGAGAACATAAAGAACTCCAATAAGCTGGAAGAGCTTATTAACGAGATGCCTAAATGTAAGAGACATTTGACTTTGCACCTATAAACATCCGAACGAATGAGCTTTATGTAATTCAGTGTTTTTTTTTTTTAAATTTGACTAATGAACTTTTTCCCCTTGTTTATTTACTAAACAGAAAATGGAAAGGTAGCAATGTTAAAAGTATGTGTTGGAGCGAATTGAATTTGTAGATATATCATATAAATATAGCAATTATTGTGGCATGAGTAATGTTTGGCAGCAATAGCCAATGAACTGGATGGCTAAGGAATGGGTTTATGAAAAAATAATTGTAGACGACAATTTAGTCTTAAAGTTCTAACTTTCATATGTTTTCTCCCTCTTTGGAAGTTAAGCATTGTGCTTCCAATTTTAACTCCTCTCTGTCATGTTCCAATTTTTTATAAACCCATTCATTTCTATTCCCATTCCCCATTGATTATTTGAATTTTTGTAGTGGCAAGGTGCTATGATTGCCAGTTGAGTTTTTCTACTATGCCCTGATTATTAGAAAAAATAATTTGTTTAATGCAATAATGTGTTTGATTAGTGTATGCTAAAATAAAATGTTGTGATTCTTGAGGTGACACGTTGTGTTCTGTTGTTTGTTCTCTTTATTCTTATTCCCTGTTTTCTTTTTCTTTTTCCTTTTTTTTTTTGGGGGGGGGGAGGGGGGAGGGGTGAAGGTTATTTTGGATTATGTTCCATCCATAACAGCTTGCTAAATATTGTTTTCTATTAATTGTTGTTTAATTAAGGTTAAACATTATTATTAAATCTATGTCTACTATCTACTATAACTACTAAAGCAGTTGAGCTTGGGCGGCGGTGAGAAGCTGATGGAGTATTAAGTGTTTGATTATTTGCTTAGCTTTTTTTTTTTCTTTTTCCAGATTTTTTTTCACAGTGCTTTTAAAATTGTGAATGAATAACATTGTTTGTTCAATAAAATCCAGAACAAGCGGGGTGGAAAATTGAAGATGCAGTCTATTTTGATGGCTCTTTCAGAGTTCGACCATGTTGAGAAAGGAGATGCATTATATGGTAACAAGTTCTTTTCTAGCTCATGTTGGCCTGCATATAATTAGATACCATAAAGAGATTTGTGCAGTGAATGGGATTGAGAGCACTTGCCTTTAACTTCTCTGAACTTTTGTCATTTGATATAGACAGTTAGCTGTAGGTTGATAAGAAATGATGACTATAGGAATGGAGAATGTATACTTTGTAAACTTATAACGAGAAAGAACTGAAATGGAAATACTTCTCAAAAAAAAAAAAAAAAAAAGAAAAAAGAAAAAAAATCATGAGTACAGTCTCTCTTGGTATGTTCATGACTTAAGCCCAAAGATTGCAATGCTCGGGATTTTGTTTTTGAGAGGGGCTGAAAGCCTGAAACCACTGTTTTTTTAGCTGGTTTAGAGAATATCATATCTATATTGGGTCAAAAATCTTATAAATTTATGTTTTCTCCAACTAATATTTATATTTTAGTGTGAGTAGGAATCAAACTAATTTCTCTACTCAACTACCTTTAGAGTATCTGGATTTTAAATGTTGATTTGGTGACTTCGTATATTATAAATTATAATTGATCGAGTTATAGGAGATTAATGGCATTTTCAAACATTTCACTAGCATTCTTACACGCCTATAATTTAGACATTTAATCTAAAGTGTTCCACTTTCCAACTTTTCGGTTTTTACATCCATACACATCAAATAAAACAGGGGAAGAATGAAGATTCTATTGTTTGGTTTCTCTTTTATGTTTTATCACATGCATTTACTTATATCAAATGCTTAATTGCATTAAACTAGGCTGTTATCTTTTAGAATGCTTTCATGCATAGTGGCTATTCAATTTCTAGAGTGAGAATCTACCTCTCACTTGAAAAGGTGAAAAGGTTAGTTCTTTTCATCCTCTCACTTGATTAATTTTTTGTTTAAATTTGTAGGCGAAATAAATTTTTATACTTAAATGCATTGTTACTGAATTAATTTCCGGTGATGTAATTTTGAGAAATAAAGTTTTTATTTTATGTATTTAATCATGTAATTGTTATATGTAACTTTGTAAAAGAGTACAATGACTTGAACTTATTTATGTTTAATCAATAAATAAAAAAGGTGATAATAATATAATAGCAAGAACGGCGCACAAATGTTCCATTTGTCTAGAGTCATATTTCTTCTGTTGATTGCTAATAGCTCAATCTATTGGTTTCATAGGAGGAACACTCGGGACGAGGAAAAATTGAGAGACATTATGCCTGCTGAGATGGTTAATGAAATTTTACTTGATTCCAGTAAATTAGCAGCCTGATTTGATATGCTCAATGGGTTCTCGTTTGGTGAGTTTTCTATTTCCAATGTATTGATCTCTTGAGAGAGCACAAAGTTATGCAGAAGTCTTATGAATATATCTGAAATAGTTTCCTCCATCAAAAGTTATTGTATTTGCTTGGAGGCTGTGGCATCAATGAGTCCCTGTAGGTGATGTTATTAGGACCAGATTGGGAATTAATATGCTATCTAAGTGTTTTTTCCCCTTGTGCTGCTGATGAGTCTATTAATCATGTATATCTGTCTTGGAAAATTGCTCAGGGACTTTGGAGTCATTTTTTTCAGTAGATTTGGTTTGAGGCATTGCTATTGCTTATTTCCTATACAAATGTTTTCATTGTGGTCACTGAATGTTCTAGTGGATAATCAATTGTTCATTTATATCTCTTTGCTGATTTTTTGGTTCAGCTGGGTTGATAAAAATAAAGCCAAATATAATGATGTTATTATGAGTAGAAAGAGAGTTAGAAGAGTATGCTAAAATGTATACTTCTCTGGGGGAAAAAGGATTTCATCTGTGGATTGCTTTGGAATTAGACGAACAAGTTTGCTTGTATTTCTTTCTTTTTTTCTTATTTCTCCTGCCATAGGTCAATGAGAAACTTAGCTATGTTTTCCATTACGAAGAAATCACAGATGGAAAAATCGTCCATTGATCTGTATATTTCAATTAGTTTTTTTGCAGAGCTTGATCACATGGTCATATGTATTTTTATGGTGTGTGATTATCTACTACTTGCTCTTTTGGTTTGTAGATTAACAGAAAATTGCAATAATCAGTTTCCTCAAACTTGAAAGTGACAGTGTGATTGCTGAGCACACTATTTAGAAAGTCAACATGGGTAGAGATTGTTTTTGTTTTTCCTTCTTCTCAAGGTGGGTTGTCTTGCGCCAAGGTAGATCTGGCAGGTCATGAAATGTTTAGTGACCCATTTTGTTCTTGATTTATATGCACATATTGTATGTGCCTTGATATTACTATGGTTTGTTTGATTGTGGCTATTTGAATTAATAATGCAGCTCCGGAAACAATTGCCTTTTGATTAGTCAAGAGTAGCCCCAAGACCTGGTGAAATTTTTAAATATCTACTTTAACAATTAAGGGGTACATTGCATAAACTGAAATGGTATACCCGTTGTAGATGTCGCAATGTCTGGACTAAATGAAGTGAAAGAAGCATGGTAGAGATGCAGCTTATGATGTTTGAGTGCAGTATGGCACTGCTGACCATTATGGAAAGTTGAGAGGAACAGAATGAGACCTTGCAGAGGAGGATACTACTAATTTTGTTTATGTTTTCTATAGGTATGCAGAACTCTCAATGAGGTCATGAAAAGTGTAGTGTGTTGCTCCATCAGTTGAAGGATGATTTGAAATCTCAGGTTATACTAATATATATTATAATCTCAGTTTTGGTAACTTATTTATTCTCTTTGTAACCCGCTTTTGAGCATATGCATTTGGCGTCAATTAAAGTGTAAAATAGATATTGGTTTGTAGATAACTTGCAAGATTATGGTGCTCAGTTTTGACTCAGTTTATGTGAAATTTGGTATTTCTTGCACTAATTTTAATTATTCGTTCATGATTATTGAGTAATTTTGTCTTTGGTTTAATGTCAATCTGCTCATGAGTTAATGGGTAATTGTTTATTGTAGAAATTTGATATTTAAAGTGGTAAGTCATGTAATCTATGGGTTGAAATTTCAGATTTTCTGGACGATTTCCCTTCTTTTAAATAGATCTTTGTTCTACATTTCGTGTTTGCATTGTCGTTTTGTATTGTCAAAAAGAAAAATTGGAAGCTTCAATGAGAAAAGCCTCCCAATGTTTTATTTAGTTTCTTCATGTTGTTGATAGTCTTCTTTTTCGAATACTAACATTGAATTTTTCCTTCTATCGTGCTATTACTAATTGTTTATTTTTGTGAAACACCACCCAATTTTCTAAGATATTGGAGTAGACTGGACTGCATGAACATATTTTTTGTAGTAAGGACATTTGTTGTAGAGGTTTTGTATTTGGTATATATGATTGAATTCATACATCAAATTGACACATTTGGACTCTTTTATGTTGAATGGACATTATAGTGTAGTGCTAATGCTATGTTGAGATCGTGGACAAGAATTATGTTTTACCTATAATAGGTATTTTTTTTTCTATTTCATTTTACAATTATAATTGGATAAATACTATACGGGTAGGAGCCTTAATGAATTTCACAACAGTGCTTACTATTTATTTATGTGGTGTTACTTACCTTGCAATAAATGTTTTTATCATATGGGCATTTACACAATAATATGTTTATATATTTTTATTTTACATGTACACAAAGAAATTTTAAACGGAAAGAATTACCCTTTTAAGAAAAAAAAAGGGAAAAACAAAAACAAAAACAAAGGAAATTTAAAGAATTGTCTTTTATCATGTTGGTACTAATATGATGTCTCCTATAAAGTATAGTCTCATTGGAGTATACATACTTGATACTATTTTTATAATTGAGTTTTGACTGTTTTATTAATACAATTTATTTATTTTTAAAAATATATACTTCTCGTGCATCGCACGGGTACATAAAACTAGTTTATATGAAAATATAACTCTTTCCCCTTATATGTCACGACCTAATACTATTTTAGTGTGAAATTCTTTTCTTTCCTTTAATATCTGACTAGTTGCCTTGTTTACAATTTGATCTTCATAATAACAACTCCATGATGTAGATTTAGAGCTTGGTTATCAAGGAATTTTATCCTTTTAGCTGTTCTCAATTAGTGAGCTTAGTCAATGCTTAAATGATGCTGATTTCGATGTCTTTATATTTTCAACTTGCAACAAGCATGGAACAAAATATATAGTGTTATTCAACTTCATTTGTAAGTTAATGTTGCCATGGTGGTAATTTGATCATTTTTTAAGGGTAATTTTCGCTTTAGGTCCCAATCTTTCAACTTTACATTAATTTTATCCTCATTCTTTTTTTTAGCCTAATCGGCACTCAATCTTTCATTTATTGTTGTATTATGCTGTCAATGTCACTTTCTGTCTCCAACCTTTCAATTTCCACAATAACCCTATCAATATGACTATTATACCTTTAATCCTTTATTTTCACTATAGCTCTTCAACCTTTCAATTTTTATGCAATTTTATCTCCATTATTTTTCAGGCATACAAGACCCTTAATATTTTATTTATTGTTGCGTTATGCTCCTAATAGCACCTTCCCTTCTCAACTCGTCAATTACTAATATTAATTCCTATTAAAATTATCATTAAACCCTTAATTATTTAAATAAATATAAAAATAAAGAAGAATATAAAATAGGAACTTCACCCATCCTAGCCTGTAGTGATAATAAAAAACTTGATCTACAGCAAACATACCTAATCCATGTAAACATAAAGTGTCCGATATGAGAGTTAGTGCAACATATAATATATGGTTTTTTAATTAACCACATATAGAGTGGATACACAAAAAAGAAATCATTTTCTATTTACAAAAATGAAACACAGCCTTAATGTGCTAATTCTAATTTTTTGTGGATCCACAATTGGTAAATCAGATCGAGTTGAGACAGATAACAAAAGAGGGACGAATTAGGGTGAAAATCACAAAGAAAGACAATAAATTAAATTAGAATAAAAGTATTATCGCTATACTGTATTTATTTTTTATTAATTAAAAATCATTTTTTGGGCAAATCTACCTAATCTATATCCTTCACATGATTTATAGTATATTAAGAAATCAGATTTGATTTATCATGCTGATACTTAGATGAACAACTTTTTTTGACGTGGATTTGATATCCATTGAAAGCATTATAGATAGAGTTTTTTTGTTAGTATTATTTCCTATTGTTGTCATTCGTTGTGTTGGAGTGGGTTATAACGAGCGGACTTCTTATTTTATATTATTTTATATTTTTATTTAAATAATTAATGATATAATGATAATTTTAACAGATATTATTAGTGAAAATAAAATGTTAGGTATGAAAAGTTTTAATGGGGATGTAATGCTCTTCCGATCTTTATTAAATTGTTTAATTTCTCCATACTAATAGCTTTATTATGTGTTTTATTGTGTTAAAATATTTATTTATATTTCATTTGTTTATTTATTGCCGGATCAAGGTGATAATAAAAAAGAATTGAAAACGGACATGTTTTACAATAACTTTGGAGAGTGGGGACTAAGACATCGAGTATCAAAACCAGAAGGACCGAAATTAAAGGAAAAAAAGAAGAAGTCGTGCGGCCACAGATTGATCAAGCTGCCATACAATTGCACGAGTTAAGCAGAAAAGACCAGAATCAGCAGTGCGGCTGCACCGCTGGCTTGTGCGGTTGCACCGGACCATACGCATGCGAGAAATTCCTATTTTCCTTGTTTCTATAAAATTCTTTTTTTGGTATAAGTTGTTCAAGAATTTTATTAGTTTTCTTAGGGTTTTTAGATCCTATATAAGGGTCGTATCTTCGACAACTTTATACACATCTCCACACACAACTTCATAGATTTTTATTTTAGTTTCTTTACATCAAAGACGAAGTTCAAAGGAAGGCTAGCTTCATCCTTCCTCTGGTTCAAGGGGATGTTTGTTGTGTCACTTCTTGTTCTTAATTAATCGATATTAGTTCCGTTATTTCTTGCTATTTTGTGAGATTGGTTGTGTTATTCTATTTTCTATGATTAATAATATTGATTGTTTGACCTAGTTTAGGCCTACTATGTTGAATGATTAGATCGTTCTATTGCTAGATTTGGGAATTCAATCCTTAATTGTTGTTTTTCCTAACTCTTACATAGCGACTAATGATTGTTAATCATTAGAGATAATACAACCTAAGTTAAATAGATCGATCTCTTGAATTCATTGCTTAGATCAACTTATTTTCCTAATTCTTCATGCAATCATTGTTCTAAATCTAGAGAGCTTATTCTAGGTTGTCCAAATGATTACGTCTAATTAAAGAGTTTAATTTGATTAGATATAATTAAGGGAAATCCTGCTAGCAGAGCGTTTTGTTGCATAGAGTTGATAGTTTTACAAGAAAGTAGGAATGACGTTGCAATTGATTACTATCTTTTATGTGAAGTGCACAACTAAACCGAGAATGGAGTTAACGTGTGTGTTTTATCTTCTTTATTATTTGCCTAGAGTTGATAGTTTTACAAGAAAGTAGGAATGACGTTGCAATTGATTACTATCTTTTATGTGAAGTACACAACTAAACCGAGAACTGGAGTTAATGTGTGTGTTTTATCTTCTTTATTATTTGCTTTCTACTTTTACGTTTATTAATTTTAATTCAATCTTTACTAAACCCCCTTCCTACTAGTTGACACGAATCACCTAAATTTATTCAACGTTCTACGTGGGTTCGACCCTTACTCTTTGCTTCTACAAGTTATTTTAATTTAGTTGAGTAAGATATTTATTATTTTGCTGCATTCGACAAGCGACCAAGTTTTTCGCGCTGTTACTGGGGAACACTGTGATTAATTTGAGTATTTTTGTGTTAACTAGTTTTACTTTTTTGTTATTTTTGGTATTTTCTTTATTTTTTTGAATAACCAATACTTGATCCTCTAATCAAAATTTATTGTTCTTTTGGCCCTGAGATCGAACGAACATTGCGCTGGTTGAGCAGACTATGAAGGGTTCAAGGACAACAACATGCTATTAAAGATGACTTATACCAATTAGCCACTCAAAGGCTAAGTCGAGCCAATAACGTAAAACAAAAGCGCTGCTTGGGAGGCAACCCAAGAAGGGAGTATTTTTATTTTGGTTTCAGTATTCTTTCCATTAAATTATTTAAATTTTTAGTTGTGCCTTATTTGCGAATAATGGTACGGGTCTTTAGTGAAGAAGAAGGGTAAGAAGTTTGTTTCCTTAAAAAAAAAAAATATTCTAGTGAAATTCAGTCTCATGCTTGGTGCAGGTGTGCTGCTGAGTTGGTATGCCCGCACCAAGCCCTTTTTTTTAAAAACAATTATTTTCTTTGTTTTTTTTATTCCTTCCTCCTTTTTGTTTGTTTCTACATTGGGAACAATGTAGAGTTTAAGTGTGCGGGGAGTAATTGCTTCTTGTTCCAGTGTCGTGTTTTTATACCTTTTTTTTTTTTAAATCTCGGTTGGACATGAGGCAACAACTTGTTAAGAATGGTAGCTTAGCTAGAATTAAGATCTTGAGCAATGCTAGAGTAAGCGAAAAAAAATAATTAAATTGTGATTTTGACATAGAGAGATTCATAACACAATTGAATGAATGATCTCGCGCTTTCTATTTATTTGTTTTGCCTGGATTTGGTTATGACTGGATTAGATTGACAAATTTAACCTGGTGAGATTTTTGAGCCTTAGATTATCACATCTTTATCAGTCTCACTATCTTTGTTCTTGTGTGATATTCTTCCATGGGTTTGTTTCTCTAGAACTTACTTTATTTTTCTTTGAGACTGCATTGCTACACGCATGACATGAATATGATTAAGATACTCTTTCTTATTTAGCCACTTTAGCCAAAAAAGCCTACCTTATCAATCAATGATCTTTTGCATGGCCTGTTTGAGCTTCATGGCCTATTTCTTTCTTTACACCCCTTAATACTAGTCATGAGCAAAAAAATAATGTATATCCTTACCTACCAATGGACTGGCGGGCTTATGATTGTTTTTATAGCTTGGGGTGGATAAGAAATAAGTGTGGGGGAGGAATAGTTGTTATTGATGAGGTGATGAGTTTAATTTAATGATGTATGTACTGGAGTGGTTTGATTATGTGAAGGAAGAAAGAGAGAGTTGATGAATTGGGAGAGAAAAACAAGAAAAAAAAAGCAAAGAAGAAAAAAGGCATCGGAAAAAAAAACAAAGAGGAAAAAAGGAAGAAGAAACATGGAATTTATTTTGCAAAGAGAAAGGAAAAAGTAACAAGAGAAAAAGAGAAAAGGAAAACTCTTGTCTTTTGAGAAAAAGAATTGGAATAAAGGGTTGATGCCACTTAAAATAAGGGCTTGAGTTATCTTTAAAAGTTGAGATATGTTACTCTTGTATAGGTGATGCTAGAAGTTTTGAAAAGATGAAGGGAGTAATGGTTTATATGTGCTGAAATGTTATAAATTTGGTGTTCTACTAGTTCAAATGGTTCATTAGCCTCACTTCTTAAATTTTTCCCACCTTAACCCTTAGTCCCGTTACAACACTTAAAGACCTTTTGATTTATGTTATGCATGTGCACCTAAGTGGTGGAGAATGAGAAATCTTGCAAGCCTTTCGTAGAGCTCTCCTATGGAAAGAATTTTGAGCGTAAACACTTAACCATTAAACATTTGAGCGAAGAGTGGATCTATCTGTGAGGGTTGGCCTATCCAGTTCATGCTATTCCAGATAAAACTTATGTTTCATGATTCTTAAGGTTGCTTGAGTACCCTTGTTCATGACATTTTATGAGTTTCAAAGGGTTAATTCTCATAACTCTTGCACTGTTTTAGAGACTTTTTATTAGGCAGGCTATCATGATTCTCTATGACCATAATGATGAGTTGTTTTCCTTGTGTATAACTGGGAGAGCCTAATGTTTCGTGTGTGTGTTTTGTGTTTTGTTTTATGTGTTGTTCGAGGACGAACAATGATATAAGTGTGGGGGAACTTGATAGGTGTTTTATTAGATTGTTTAATTTCTCCATACTAATAGTTTTATTATGTGTTTTATTGTGTTAAAATATTTATTTACGTTTAGTTTGTTTATTTGTTGTAGGATCAAGGAGATAATCAAAAAAGAATTGAAAACGGACGTGTTTTGCAATAACTTTAGAGATTGGGGACTAAGACATCGAGTATCAAAACTAGAAGGACAGAAGTAAAAGGAAAAAAATGAAGCCGTGCGGCCGCACGGATTGATCATGCAGACTGTACAGGTTAAGTAGAAATAGACTAGAATCAATAGAAGCAAGCCCTACGGCCAATCTAGCAGCGATAATGGAAGCGGCAGAAATTAGTGGATTCATGATAAGTTCCTCGAGATCGGAAGAGCGTCGTTAATGATACAATCAACCAATGAAGTATGACTTAATTTTTTCATCAATAGGATTCATCCAGTCGAAGTAACTAAGAAATTCAAATTGAAGTAATAATATTTTTGAATCATCAGAATTACTTCAATATCTCTTTTTTCGTTTCAATCCACAGAATCTTCGTGAACCATAGAACTTTCGTTATTCCATTTCTTGGTTCCGAACTGTTCTTCTATCTCTTTCTTGATTTCATCTGCTTATTCAGTCAATTCACATTGACAGGGATGGCTATATTTCTGGGAGCGAACTCCGGGCGAATATAAAGCACATGGATACAAGTTATGCCTTGGAATGAAAGACAATTCCGAATTCACCGCTTGGGGGCTTTACCAGGACTAACTAAGAAAAGGCCTAAAGCCGAAAGTGATCTTAGACGAAAGAATCTCAATATCGTATTCGTCTAGAAATCCCTCTAATCTAATAAAAGGAATATACCAACACTAAGATATTCTAAATCAAAATACCTATCCATTCTCTTACATTTGAATACTTCTTCTATTCTAAATCACTAAGGAAAAAAAACGACAAACTCTAGATTTTATTCCTTAAAAAAATAGAAATCTATAAAGAATTTAAAATAATATATAGAATTTGAAAAATGGTAAGTTTGAAATTCTAAACACACAATAAGAATTCTATTCTCTTTTTATTTGGAACTAGGTTTCTTTATAGCAAGAATCCTAGGTGAAAAGAAGGGAATTTGTATAAAAGTAATAGTTAGAGTTATACTAACTAAATAAAATCAAAATAAAAAGAAGTAGGCGGGAAATAGGATTCCGGTCAAGTCAGTCGATGAATCTTGAAATGAGATATGCCCCGCAATTCAATAAGAGAGCTCAGATGGAATCAGTATTGAGCGATTCATGGAAGAATAACTCGGTAAAAAACTTATGATTGCACCAACTACAAGAAAAGACCTCATGATAGTCAATATGGGTCTTCACCACCCATCAATGCATGGTGTTCTTCGATTGCCAAATGTTCGAGAGTTCCTCTATTCAATCATTTTCCTTCTTCTTGTTGATGGATATCTTATTCATACACATCTTCTCTTTGTTTCCCGAGCCTCTAGTGAGTTACAGATAGAGTTCAATAGCCATACCAGTGATTTGGAGGAGATCTCTCAAAAAGTATTTAGTGCCCATTTCGGTCAACTCTCCATCATCTTTCTTTGGCTTAGTGGTATGTATTTCCATGGTGTTTGCTTTTCCAATTATGAAGCGTGGCTAAGTGATCCAACTCACATTGGGCGATAGAGCAGCATGCCTTTGTATTTAATGATTTATGGTGATGAATATATTATAGCAATCTTTCTCTGGGGATAAAAAGAAGAGAAAGAAATGGAAGTTTTTTCTTTCTTTCAGACCGATTCCCGAAATGCCGATACGAATATTCCTCAATGTCCCGGCTATTCACGGAACATGAGAAGCAGATGATTCTGCAGAAACAACGGATTCCTCACCCTCAGGAGCCCTGAGTCACAGCATCAAGGTCGCCTACGTCGAGCAAGTTGACTCACTTTATGTTCTGGAAAGAGTTCACTATTACGGCCCCGCGAGCGAAGGTATGTCAAATTGGTCTCAAATAGAGGAACTCTCGAACATTTAGCAATCTTAGATGTGTCGATATCAATGGTGACTCATTATTTCAATGAATCATTTCTTCAGAGATTGGCCCTCGAGCGCAAATACAGAAGGGAGCTTGACTGCAAGACCCACCCGTCGGGCAGGGATGAAAATCGGCCTTAGTGATCCGACGGTGCCGAGTGGAAGGGCCGTCGCTCAATGGATAAAAGTTACTCTGGGGATAATAGGCTGATCTTCTAGGCGGCTTCCCATCAGTCCCGCATGAGTCAACTTTGTTTCGGAATATGGCGCATCTGGAAACTGAACTCGTTTGGAAATTCTTCCTAGAGGAATCGATAATGATTTATGTGAAATAAGAAAGAAGGAATCTCTCAAGCGAACAAAGCCCGCACCACTGGCTTGCGGGCCACACCAGACCATACGCAATCTAGAAATTCCTATTTTCCTTGTTTCTATAAGTTGTACATGATTTTATTATGTTTTTTTTATTATTCATGTGAAATAAGAAAGAAGGAATCTCTCGAGCGAACAAAGCCCGCACCGCTGGCTTGTGGGCCACACCAGACCATACGCACGCGAGAAATTCCTATTTTTATGGTTTAAGTTGTACATGAATTTTATTAGTTTTATTAGGGTTTTTAGACCCTATATAAGGGTCGTATCTTAGACAACTCCATACACATCTCCACACACAACTCCATAGATTTTTATTTTAGTTTCTTTACATCAAAGACAAAGTTCGAGGAAGGCTAATTTCTTCCTTCCTCCTGTTCAAGGGGACGTTGCGTTACTTATTGTTCTGAATTAATCGATTTTAGTTCCGCTATTTCTTGCTCTTTTGTGGGATTGCTTTTGTTATTCTATTTTCTATGATTATGAATGTTGATTGTTTGACCTAGTTTAGGCCTACTACGTCGAATGATTAATATTCACTCGCTAGATTTGGGAATTCAATCCTTAATTGTTGTTTCTCCTAACTCTCAAGGAGCGACTAATGATTGTTAATCATTAGGGATATCACAACCTAAGTTAAATAGATCGATCTCTTGAATTTATTACTTAGATGAGCTTATTTTCCTACTTCTTCATGTAATCGTTACTCCAAATCTCGGGGGCTTATTCTAGAGTTGATAATTTCGCAAGAAAGTAGGAATGACGTTGCAATTGATTACTATCTTTTATGTGAAGTGCACAACTGCACCGAGCCTGGAGTTAATGTGTGTGTTTTATCTTCTTTATTATTTGCTTTCTACTTTTACTTTTATTAATTTTAATTCAATCTTTACTAAACCCCCCTTATGCTAGTTGACACGAATCACTTAGATTTATCCAATGTTCTCTGTGAGTTCGATCCTTACTCTCTACTTCGACAAGTTATTTTAATTTAGTTGAGTAAGGTATTTATTATTTTGGCGCATTCGACATGCGACCATATAACATGACAAAAAAATGAAAGGTTGGCGATCCTATGCGCTAAAAAAAAATAATGGGAATAAAATTGTATAAAAATTGAAAGGTTGAGGACCTATAGTGGAATCGAAGAATTAAGGGCATAATAGTCATTTTGATGGGGGGTTAATGGTGAAAATTGAAAGGTTGAGGACGAAAAGTAACATTGGGGCATAATACGATAATAAATAAAAAGTTGGGGACTTAGTAGGCATAAAAAAAGGATATGGACAAAATTGATACCAATTTGAAAGATTGGGGACCTAGACTAAAAATTATCCTTTTTTGACAAACAAGTAATGTTCTAATTATTATTATTATTTTTTTAATTTTGATTATACTATCATTAATTTAAGGGTTATTTTAGTGAAGAAAAAGGTTCTCATGTAAGTCTACCTTTGCCAAACTTGGCCTAACACAAGTAACATGCATCATCACTTCAAAAATCTTTAACGTGCCCAGAGCGATAGGAAGAGAAGGGTGGGAAGCGGATGCAAATTAACAGCTCATGTGAAAATAATTTATTTATTTAACTTTTCTGTATTTTTTTTTTAAATAAGCTCAGATAAATTAACAGCTTTATCAATGAAGAATTTTCTGAAGCAGAACTGGCATTGGAAGCTGCACATTATTCATCACTGCTAACATGTGAAAATAATTAAAGTAAATAGTGTGTTCCACTAAACACAGTTTTTGGATTTTTAACCATTATAACCTTTCATGGGGCCTTATAACCTTTCATGGTCGCTTCTAAGTAGCCTTAAAATGTTTAAAAATAAAACCCATTCTCATACACAAGTTTGTTAGGAAAGGAAATATAAAGTTTTTCTAACATATAGTTACTATTTGATTAGAAGTATGAAAAATGTATGGATAGAAAGTGAATTCTAAGTAATTGAATTCCCTAGAATTAATTTTCTTGAGAAATGTCAATTACACATGTTTGATTGGTTTAATTTTTCACCTAGAAATAGTTGTTATTTTCCATTTTCTGGTGTTTGATAGATATTATTTTCCATGGAAATAATTTTTTTTTACTAAATTTTATTATTTGATTATCATTATTTTTTTTTATAGAAATTATAATGTTTTATATATAAACTGTACTTTTTTTCCATGTATTTTTTTATTTGTGCTCTTCCGATCTCTCCAATTTTGAGCTGAATATATGTTTATATTTAAGACGAAATCAAACCACGATGAATTAAAAAAAAACTAATCTCAAGCTTTTGTCCTGTATGATTTTTTCATAGACAATGATGATATGATGAGAACTTTTGAGAATTGTTATGAAGATAGGATACATAGGGTGAGACTTTCTGACAATTATAGTCTCGCCAGACGGTTTACCACTCATGATTTAATGAATAATTTTGATTTCAGCAACTATCCTAGTATTGCACTTAATAAGTAGAAGCTTATACTAAAAAAGACATTGCAAGAAATTCAGTGAGTGATTTGTACATGAATATGAATATAAAACAAAGTTATAAACTTTAATAACAATCTACAATTAGAAAATTTGAAATGATTATAAGATCTTATATTTGTTAACATTGGCAATAAATGTCATATTATATAAAATCCCAAAAAAGGCCCCCAAAAAAAAAAGAAAAAAAAAAGAAAAATGAGGAATTCTCAATTCACGTGTTTGTTTTCCAATTTTTTATATTTTAAAATTTAAAAAATAATCCGATATTTTACAAAATATGGAATTCCAATTCCTTGGAAAACGAATTATCTAGGTCGCCCACAGAAATTATTTTCCTTGTTTCCTTGGAAAATATAGTTACGTGACCAGAAGTGGGAAAATATTTTCCGCGGAAAAAAAAAAGTTAATTAAACAGTACAAAAGTAAAAATTTAGGTGGAAAATTCGCATTTTCTATGGAAAATTATAGCAATTAAACACACCCTTACAATTTTTATATAAAGTGACGTAGTGGTATAAAAAACTTACATTTTCACAAGACACCAAAACACTCCCGTGTCGTAAGTTAGCTTGAACTCCAATTCCTTTACGTGGATTCAGCAGCGCTATAGGGACCCCATTGATGAATTTTTTTTTTCAATTCATCATTTTTTTTCTTTTTTTTGGGGGTTGAAATAGTAATTTTCTTCATGCATGATTTGTTTCGATTAAAAAGGTCTAGATTGTTAAGTGATGTCAATTAGAAATTTTAGTTTAGATTGAAATTTTGAATTACAAAAACTAGTTACCAATGTTATTTTGAAATTTGTTGTTTGAAGTATTTTTTATGAATTTTTTTGTACAATAATTTTATGAAGTTTTGTATAGTAAATATGTATATATTTTATGAAAATAATAATGTTTTCACTATGCGAGATTCCAAAGTGAATAAAATTCAATATGTATATATATTTTTATTTATTTATATTTTATTCGTGAAAAGAATTGAATAATTTTATGCCTCTTTTTCTGTCAAGGTGTGTTCACGTAAGTGCGGATGAATGATATGATGATGCCTTACTTCAAAAAATAATCTTTCTGGCTCCTCCACCGCATGGATTCTCGTACATGACTTGATCTTCAATCAGTGAACTCGGGTACTAGCAAACACAACTTTAGAAAGTGAATAACATAACTTGAAAGCTTTTTCCATCTGTGTCGCGTGTTCTTTGTGCGTCACGACACAATGAGGATCCTGTGTATAAAACAAGTCAAGTTAAAAAAGGCAACTATACTAAGTGGTATTATAAAAGGTAACTATACTAAGTGGGATGACCTTACAAATTAAGGTAACTCTTAGAATTTGCAATCATAATAAAAAACGTTACTTGCATAGGATTTAATTAATGGCTAATTAGCACTATCTAACCCTAATGTTTCATATTATTGTGCTATCTAACCCCAACCTTTGAAACTTGACAATTCTAACCTCACGATCTCCACCTTTTTGGCGCAATCTAACCTTTTAACTTAAAGAGACTGTAATGCCCTTAAATTTTAATTGATAAAAAAGAAATAGGTAAAAATTTAAAAAACATATCTTGGTTATATTTAAAAAAAAAAATTAGAATTTAGGGATGACGCTAAGTTGGATTGATGCGCTTCACGAGCCGCCTAAAGCAGTATGAGGTGAACCGGATTGATTTGCAGGTTGGGCAACGTGGGATTAAATTTTTCATCCCTCTATTGATTTATTTATTATGTTTTTTTTATTTTTAATGTTTTCTCATTTATTTTGCATTTTTATTGCTTTTAATTAAATAGTCATTGCGGACAAATCAAAACAGACATTTCTGACAAGCACTATGGGATCGTGGACTATAAAAAACTTCTTCATTCAAGCGGGTACTGAACTATCAATACATATCCAATGTAATTATGCCAAAAAAGGCCCAATTTTCCATGAACTCAATGGGATCCACTTGAATGGATAAGTATCTTTATGATATGCAATCTCACAAAACATGATAGAGGAGAAATGTCTGCCTTGATCCACCCGCAATAATTACTCAATTAAAAGTAATAAAAATGTAAAATAAATGAGAAAAAAACTTATTAAATGAAAAAATAATAATAAATAAATCGATAGACGAATCGAAAATTCGATCGCATCAACGAACCAACACATCGATCTGGTCCACCCTATATTGCTTTATGTGTACTGTGAAGTAGATTAATCTAACACAATGTAATCCCTAAATTCTTATTGGTTCATTTTTTTTTCAAATGTAACCAAAATATTTTTTTGTATCTATTTCTTATTAATGAATTTTTAGTTCAATTAAAATTTAAGGGTATTATAGTCTATTTAAGTTAAAAAGGTTAGATTGTGTCAAAAAGGTGAGATTTGAGGTTAGAATTACAAAATTTTAAAGGTTATGGTTAGATTGCCCAATAATGTGAAAGGTTGGGGTTAGATAACGTCGGTAATTACCGACGGATTTGAATTTCCTTCGGAAACTCAATAGAGTTTCTGGCATACAATCAAAGTCCGTTGGAAACAATCGATGGACTTTTTGAGGCTTTTTTAAAATCATTTCCTAGCCTATTCGTTCATTTATTTTTTAACATTTTTCTTTCACAGATTTGTGTCTTAGGATATATCATCTTCCACTTTTTTTAGAGTTTATTAAATATAATTTTAGCATATTTAAGTATTAAGATAAATTTTTAGTAAAAAGCATAGTGTTAATATGTATAGGAACATGCATCTCTCAAAATAAATAAGCTGGTAATAAAAGGAGTTATAAGTAGAAAAAATAATTTGTTCATCTGACAAGACAAGCAAAATTATTGATAATATAAAGTATTCTAGTTATGAAAATAT